>SZWC01015649.1:0-11560 GCA_023375785.1 Penium margaritaceum | reverse complement strand
CGTAAAGGAAGGCTGTCTTGACATCCATCTGGTGGACCTCCATGTTCTCGGCAGCAGCAATGGCGAGCATTGACCGGATGGAGGCAAACGTCACAACTGGGGCAAAGGTCTCATCGTACTCTGCGCCAGGCCGTTAGGAGAACCCCTTTGCTACCACCCGTGCCTTGTACTTGTCTATCTTGCCATCCTGTTTCCTTTTTACTTTCAGCACCCACTTGGACCCCACAACGTGAGCCCCGGCAGGTCTGTCCACCAGCACCCAGATCCCATTCTCTTCAATGGAGCTGAGTTCACTGTGAATTGCTTCGTCCCACTCTGCTTTGTCAGGCCGAGTGATTGCCTCTTCGACAGACATTGGCTCCTCTTGAACCATGAATGAATAGTTGAAGCCTGTCCATTCACCCCTATCTGTGTCGTAATTCTGCCGAGGTACTTTGAGGCGTGAACTGCTCCTTGAACCTGCTGGCTGGTGCTGTTGATGTAGAGGCCGGAGGTCTGGTTCGTCGTTGATGATGGGAGAGGCATCATCCTCATGTTCCGGAGGATCGGATACGTCGGAATCAGAGTCTGATTCCTCCGAGTCATCTTCACGAGTTCCTCTCCCTGTTGCAGCACCTATCCCATGCCATTGTGCTGGTGCTTCGTCTCCCTCTTCTAGGAGAGTGAGCCACTCTCCCTGTTCTGGAGCGTTCTCGAGTTCGAGATGCTCTCCCTTACTCAGAGACATTTCGTGGAAATCCACGTCTTTGCTGCGGATGACCTTCTTGGCTCCTTGGTCCCACAGTCGATAGACTTTGTGGGCGGTGTTGTAACCGATGAAAATACACTTTCGTGCTCTTGCATCGAGCTTTCCAGGGCCCTCACCAGCCTGGACCTTGGCAAACCCGGTGCAACCAAACACCTTGAGATGGGAGGCGTCCGGCTTCCTGCCTGACCATGCTCCTTGAGGCGTCTTCAACTGCTGTGTCTGCTTCTTCTTGCCTCTCCTTCGCAGAGTTGCTGCAGGTGTGAGGTTCACAAGGTATGTAGCCGTACGTGCTGCTTCAGCCCAGAACCTAGGAGGAAGCTTGGCGTCAAAGAGCATGTACCTTGTCATGCCTAGGAGCGTCTGGTTCATCCTCTCTGCTACGCCGTTGCTTTGAGGTGAGTAGGGCGTAATTTTCTGGTGTTCAATGCCCTGTGTCTTGAGCCACTCCTTGCAAGCTTCGTACTCTCCCCCATTGTCCGTCCTGAATGCCTTCACCGTCTTTCCACTATGTCGCTCAGCCATAGCGACAAAGGCATGTAGATTCTCCTTCACCTCACTTTTCTTTTTGAGAAAGTATATCCAGACTTTGCGGCTGTTGTCGTCGATGCATGTGAGGAAATATCGGCTGCCTCCATTTGATGGTATGCGAAAGGGACCACATACGTCATAGTGCACAAGATCAAGAGGTGCGAGAGCACGCGTTCCATTGCGCTTGAAGGGTTTCTTTTTCGCCTTGCCTTGAAGGCATGGCTCAGACATGATATCCGCTCCCTCCACCTCATCACCTAGCTCCATCCCACGCACTTGCTCCTGCTTTCCCATGAGCTCCAATGTGCGATGAGACATGTGTCCAAAGCGCCTGTGCCACAGGTTCTTAGAGGATGTGCACAGGTTAGAATGAACAGCCCCGGTGGCTGCATTTGCCTGCGGTTTAATTGCCGAATCATCTGCTTCCATTGCTTCCGCTGCTCCAACATGTCCTTCCTCATCTGAGTCTGCATCGCTGCTCTCCTCATCATCACTCTCGGCCAAAGATTCAGCTGTTGAAGTTGTCGTTTTGGTATGCAAGACGTAGAGTCCATCAATGCGAGGAACGTGTGCGACAACCTTCTTGGAAGAGTAGGAAATGTTGATTTCCTTGGTGGGAAATATCACCGCTTCCTTCTCTGTAAAGACCACTGTCATGCCATGGTCAGTTATCTTAGAGACGGAGAGCAGGTTGGCTGTGAAGGAGTGCAAGTAGACCACCCCCTCTAGCTTGAGGTCGGAAACTCCACCGTTGACACCCACTGTGACCAGCTTGTCACCAATCCCCTCAGCTGCCTCAACCTTGCCGTTGGCGACTCTGAAGTTCTTGTTACACGGAGCAAGAGAGATGAAGTCTCTCTTCTCGTAAGTGGTGTGCTCGTTTGTGCCCGAGTCAAGGCCATAGGCTCCTGGCCTGAGTATCGCCCGCCCTTTGTTGGAGGCACACTCAGCCATCAAGCTTGTGGGATCCTTCCCACCATTTCCCCCTCGCCATTCATCCCCGTCTCCTCCCTCTCTCTTGGGTGCACGGCACTCTCGAGCCCAGTGTCCGGCCTTGCCACAGTTGTGGCAGTTTCCTTGGCGCTTTGCACCCCTTCCACTGTTGCTAGTGCTGTTGTTTCCCTTGTACCCAGAGGATGAGGTATTGCGGAAGGTGCCGCTGCTCCGTGAGGCAAAGGCAGCCATGTTTGCTTCACTACTGCTACGACGCATGGCTTCATTCCGCACACACTCAGAGACGGTGGTGTGGGAAACTAGATCTTCAGTCCACCCTCCAATCACTGTTATCATGGGGCCCCAACTTTCTGGCAGTGTCATCAGAAAGATCATGGCCTGCATGTCGGATTTACGGTCCCACCCCATTCCAGTGGCTTGTTGCAAGAGCGTCTCAAACTTTTGCATGAAGGCGGAGACATCCTCCCCTTCACCAAGCCTCATGCTGATGAGGTTTTGTAGAATGAAGAGACGGTTGGCAAGTGAGGAGGACTGAAACACCTTGCCGAGTTTGGCGTATGCCGCGGCTGCCACTGTACAACCGCTGATGTGCGAAAGGACTGAGGGTTGTATGGAGGACACAAGAATGGCGAGAGCCTTCTTGTTGAGCTTGACCCATGCCACAAGGTCAGCACCCTCCTCCTTTGGTGCTGGGATACTTCCATCAAAATATCCTAGCAGATCTCTGTCATCCATGATGATCTCAAACTGCCACTTCCAGAGTGCAAACCCCTCTCCATCAAACTTGAGGATGGGCGAATGATTCCCTGGTTCCCCTGTCCCTGCCATCCCCACAACTACAACTGCTCCAGCTGTTGCACCTGTTGTTGATGCCGATGAACCTGTGTTTGAGGCCGCTGTAGGCTGTTGGTGAGAAGAGGAAGCTGCTTCCCCTGTTACCGTTGGCCGTTGCAAGCAGATGTAGGCTGATGTAGGCTGATGTAGGCTGATGTCAGCTCCCAAGGTAGAAAGGTGCAGATGTGTTGCATTCCCCTCCTGCTGATGTTGCCCTGCAAACAGAGAAATTGGGTGAGAGCGAAGGCGCTCTCACTGTTTGTGACCTTAGCGGTTGCGTGCGTGAAACTTCCCTAACCAGAGGAGTGGGCCCATAACCCTTTGTTAGCTACTGAGCTAACCACCTCTGGCAGAGAAGTCGCGAAACCGAAAAGCTCACAAAGGTTTTTAGGCCTTCTTCCTTTGTTGACATGTGTCATGTACCCCAAACTTAATCAGGCATACACTTCACCTTCAAGAGTACTAACGCCTTAGTATTACATCTCAAGAAGAGCTCAAGTCGTCAATACGCAAGAGAGCATCAAGCAAGGGTTGATTGATCAGCATGCAAGACAAGTCCTTTTATAGCTGTCTGTCAAGTCCTAGAACTCAAAAGCACATTCCTGGGAAGTGGTCTGAACCAGCCACGTCACCAATAGACTTGCACTGTGGGCTTGACACATAAGCATCCTAGTGTCAAGGTGACAGACCAACCATGTAGCGTCCAAGAAGCTACGGACTTTCTTTCTTGGAAGCTTCCACAGCAAACAAGATATGCATGGGGCCAGGATCGACCTCATGACCTCTCACTTGGCCAAATCAACAAAATGGCCAAGGTAACCACTCACCCACATGGTGTACTCACAGGTCATATCTCACAAGAGACAGAGCATAGTTGAGTCACACTACAACGGATCTAGGGGTCATACCTCCACAAGGGGCAGAGCATTCATGATCCGTCCTACAACACTGAACAAGGGGCAAGAACATTCAACACGAAGGGGCCAGCGGACGCGGCTGGGACTGCTGGTCCGGAGGGGCCAGCGGACGCGGCTGGGGCTGCTGGCCTGGAGGGGCCAGCGGACGTGACCGGCGTTGCTGGCCCGGAGGGGCCAGCGGAGGCGACAGGGGATGCAGGCCCGGAGGGGCCAGCAAACGCAACCGAGGCTGCTGGCCCAGTAGGGCCAGCGGACGCAACAGGGACTGCTGGCCCCAAGGACGCGACAGGGGCTACCGGCTCAGAAGAACGGAGTGCTGTGTCACCTGGAATCAACAGGACGGAGGACGGACTCACCACTCCCCCACACACTGGGAGGGATACGGACGAGCCGGAGTGAATGAGGTCGCGGGGAAATAGGTCCTCGAAGAAGAGGGCATCACAGGACTCGACGATGCTGTGCCAAGATGGGACCCAGAAGCACTAGGCCTTAGACTAACGAGACACGCCGAGGAAGGTGCAGGGGCGTCCGCGGGGGGCGAGCTTGCCGCCCTGTTGTGGGGCGGGCAGCCACATAATGGCTTCGCAACCCCACACGCGAGCCGGGAGGAGATCAGCGTGCCGACCGCACCAGTGCTGGTAAGGTGTGGACTGGCGGAGAAGGGGTCCGTGGGGAATCCGGTTCGAGACCGAGGTCATGTAGGCCATGGCTTCTAAATAGAAGCCATCGAAAAGACCGGACTCGACCCGCATGGTGCGGACGGCGTCGGCCATGGTACGGTTCCACCGCTCGAAGACGCCGTTCTGGGCGGGTGTGTAGGGCATAGACGTCTCATGGTGGATCCCGCGGGAGGCGAGAAAGGTCGTGGCCTCACCCATGTACTCTCCGCCACGATCGGAGCAAAAGCGGCAAAGAGGGCAGCCACACTTGCACTCCGCGAGAACAAGCCAGTTCTAAATGGCTCGGGCGACATCGCTCTTCTGTCGGAGGCAGAAGACCCAGCTGTAGCGAGAATAGTCGTCCCTAAGGGTGAGGACATAGCGGCCATGCTCACTGACGGACGCGGTGAGGAGAGGGCCCATGACGTCCGAGTAAACAAGGTCAAGAGAGGGGGACGCACGGGAGGAAGACAAGGGGTACGTGGACCGGTGCATCTTCCCAAGAGCGCAATCAATGCACTCAATGGGACACGGGAGAGGGAAAGTCTGCGGGTCAGGGCCCTTGGCCGGCTGGGTGCGGAGCATGGTCTCTACGGCGGTGGAGTGGACGTAGCAAAGGCGGCGATGCAAGAGGCGCGTGTGCTGAGGAGAAAGCGTACTGGTGACAAACACATGGCCTGTGGCGGCCGACGGGGAAGAGACGGGAGAGGAAGAGGAGAGGCGAGGAACATGCCACAGGTTGCCACAGGCGGTGGCGTGCAGTACAACAAGACTAGACGGACGCAACGACACAGTGCCAACACCATGCGAGTGTACAACGTCCATGCTCATGTGGTCAAGGGAAGTCACGGACAGGAGGCTGAGCTCCATACCAGGGACGAAGAGGACATCGGTCAGAACGACGTCACCGGCAGGACCACGGAAACGAACGACGCCAACACCACGGACTGGCAACACTTGTCCGGATCCCGTCCGGACACCAGAGACATCACCGACAGGACCGAGCATAGTGAAGGCCTCGCGAGAGGCCGTCATGTGATGCGTAGCCCCAGAGTCGATGATCCAGGTCTCAGCAGGGTCCTAGACAGGGGTCGCCAGATTGCTGACGGTCACATGGCAGCAAGCAAGGGANGGCAGTCACGGACAGGAGGCTGAGCTCCAGACCAGGGACGAAGAGGACATCGGTCAGAACGACGTCACCGGCAGGACCACGGAAACGAACGACGCCAACACCACGGACTGGCAACACTTGTCCGGATCCCGTCCGGACACCAGAGACATCACCGACAGGACCGAGCATAGTGAAGGCCTCGCGAGAGGCCGTCATGTGATGCGTAGCCCCAGAGTCGATGATCCAGGTCTCAGCAGGGTCCTAGACAGGGGTCGCCAGATTGCTGACGGTCACATGGCAGCAAGCAAGGGATGCAGACGCGGTGAAAGGGGCGCGAAACGAGACTGCCAATTGTCAAGCCACACAATGTCATCAAGGAAGGGGGTGGAAGAGACTACGGGAGACGACTACGGGAGACAACGAGACAGACAAAGAAACGGGGCAGGACAACAGCTCAGTCTCGGTCCTGTAGGGCTGGGCGGGAGGGCAAGAGGTGACGCGACTCGCACTTCCCTAGGGAGGAGGGCAAGGCAAGCCAAGCTCGAGCGCGATGTACTACTCCAGCTGACGCTCACGAGAGGACGGCCCGGGAGTGTAGGCGGAGTGCGAAGTGACGGCGCCGGAGCCCGGGTAGTAGGAGGACGGAGCCGGCGAAGGAAGCGGAAGCGCCGATGGCTGTGAGTAGTATTGCTACGGCGCGGGTGTCTACGGGACTGGCGGAGCTGTCGGAGTGGCAGAGCTGCTGGACGAGGTCGGAGTGTCAGGGCCAGCAGTAGCGACGGCGGCAGAGGCGAGACGGTGCTCCTGCTGGCAACGTAGGGTGGCGATGACGCGCGCCTCGTCCGTCGGGAAAGGGCATGTGTACCACCCGTGCCCGGGCTGGCCACAGTTGTGGCAGATCGAGCCACCACCGCTGGACCCGGTCAACGACTGCTGCTGCTGCTGCTATGGCAAACCCTTGCCTTTCTTGTTCTGACGCTTCTTCTTCTTGCCCAAAGACGAGGAGGTAGCTGTAGCGAGGGAGGCGACGGCCACGGAGGCAAAGGCATGGGAGGCGATGGCAGGGGATGCAAGAGCCTCCATGCGATGGAGTTGGGACTCTTGGCGAGCTTCCTCAATGCGGAGGAAGAGCTCGTACGCCCAGGGCATGAGGGTGCCCTGGGCCGCCATGGTGGAGAGGACGTCCTCGGGGTAGTGGCCGAAGACGTCCATGTACGCGCTTGATGGTGAGAAGCGCGGACAGAGTAGGCGGAGCAGATGTGGCGAGAAAACGAAAGACGTCCTCCGCCCGCTGCCAGTAGGAAGTGACCGTCTCGGTCTCTTCCATGTGCAGGGAGTTGAACTCCCGGAGCAGACGGGCTGATCTCAGCGTCGCTAGACAGGCGATGGGGCCTGGTGAGGAGGTGCCAGGCGGCTGCAGGGTCTGAAGTGTCGCCAGCGGTGAAGTCGCCGAGGAAAGGCTCTAGGGCCAGGCGGGAAGCCGGAGGGGCGACTGGGACAAGGGCATGAACAGCGCGACCAGCGTCATACAGCTGGTCGGCCTAGGTGGGGTCGTAAGGAAGGGTGTAGTATGCCCACAGACCCTCACCTTCCGCCCAGATCCAGAAGCTGAGCTCCCAGCTCCGGAACTGCTCACCGGCCTGAAGCGGCGGCGACGGCGTCTCAAAGTCCTTCTGCCTGCGGCCGACACCCAGAGTGGGGCCAAGGACGGAGGTCACTGTCTGCCGCTGGCGCTGAGTCTGCTGCTGTGCCAGGTAGTATGTGGCACCAGACACGGCTGGACTGGAGTGCCCTGGAGGGACGAACGACAGTGGCAGACTGGTGGGAGACTGGGAGGTTACTGGCTTGAGCGCCGCAAGCTGCTGTGTCAAGGCGGCGAGCTGTTGCTGAAGAGCAACGAGGGGGTCAGGGTTGCCGCCAACGATACCAGTGGGCTGCTGCTGCTGCTGCGGCTGCTCCTTGTGTTGATGCTGCTGCTGCTGTTGCTGTTGCTACTGCTGTTGCCGCTGCTGCTGCTGCTACTCCTACTGTTGCTGCTCCTGCTGCTGCTACTACTGCCGCTGCTGCGGTGAGTGCTGCTGCTGCAGCGGCTGCTGCCGCAGCTGCTGCTGACGCTACTGCTGCTGCTGCTGCTGCTGCTGTGGCGGCGGCTGCTGCTGTGGCGGCGGCTGTTGCTGCTGCTACAGGCGCTGCAAGAAAGGGGGGGTAGGGGTCCCTCCAACAGAGGAAGACCCCTCCAGACCGGGACTATTAGCCATGGGCGCGTGTCCCTTTGTTTTTTTGTTTTTTTTTGTTGCTGATGTCAGTAGTGACGTCAGCCGCGGATAGCTTCCGTCAGCAAAGACTACTGAGCGTCAGTGCTATTGTTGTCCCCTTTTGGTTTCCTTTTTTCTTTGGTTGATGACGTCAGCAGTGACATCAGTAGTGACGTCAGCAGAGAGGTGCTTACACCAGCAGCTGTTGCTGCTGTAGCCGCTGCAGTTGCTGCTGCTGCTGGTGGTGCTGCTGCCGCTGCTGCTGCCACTGCTACTACTGCTGCTACTATAGTGGCTGCAGTTGTTGCTGATGTTGTTGCGGCTGCAGTTGCAGCTGTAGCTGCTGTTGCTGCGAGCTATTGTGGCAGTTGTGACTACTACAGCTCGCCGGTGCTGCACCTTGCTGCTGCTGCTACTACTACTGCAGCTGCTGCTGCTACTACTGCTGCTTCTTCTGCTGCTGCTGCTGCTACTGCACGCTGCTGCACGCTACTACAGCTGTTACGTGCTACAGCTGCAGCTCGTTGCTGCTTTGGGCTGCTGCTGCATGCTACGGGGTTGGGGGATTTTCTTTCTTCCCTTTTTATTCGGTTTTCTCTGTCCCAGCGGGCAGCTGCTCGTTGGCAGCGAGCAGCCGGCTGCTGCTCGCTGGCAGCGAGCAGCGGGCTGCTGCTCGATGGCAGCGAGCAGCGGGCTGCTGCTCGCTGGCAACAGCGAGCTGCTGCTCGCTACGGGCTGCGAGCAGTAGTAGCTGCTACGTGCAGCTGCTACTGCTACTGTGGCTCACTGCTGTGGCTGCTGCAACCTGCTGCTGCTGCTGCTGCACGCTGTTGCACGCTGTTGCAGCTGCTGCTTGCTGCTGCTGTAGGGAGCTGCTGCTGCTGTAGGGAGCTGCTGCTGCTACTGCTGTAAGCTGTTGTTGCTGCTACCTGCTGTTGCATGCTGCTGTAAGCTGTTGTTGCTCGTGCTAGCTGCTGCTGTCAGTCACATAAGGAGGACGTCGCCGCATGCGTCGTCGCCAACAAGCGCCTGGCGTGGCCGGCCGCTCACCTCCTCGCGTCCAACGTGGGGGTGAGTGCTGCCAAAGAAAATCCGGCAGCATTTCCCCTGCACTGGCGCGTATGGAGACCCGCAAGCGTTGTCTGACAACTGTACGCCACTCTTCTGCTATTGCTGCTATGCTCTGGCTCTGATACCAAGCTAGAAATCTAAGCGGCAGGTTGGGGCAGCATGCGTTGTTGATGCAGCGTGCGGGCTTCCACGCTCGTTGCTTAAGTCTGTTGCCCCCTTAGTCTGCTGCTCTAGAGCCTACGTCTAGAAGCTCCGGGTTTGTTACTCAGAAGTGCGCACGCCAGTGTTAGCGCCAGAAAGCAGCTGAAAACTGGAAAAGACTGATTAGCAATGAACAATGAGACACAATGGGAGACACCTCCAAGAACTAGCCTCCCCCCCAGCTCTGTAGAGCTTGTTACTCAGTTCACCAGCCAATCAGAAGTTACCTTTTTCAGGCTGCCAGGTTTTCTTGGTGAGGCCTGCTAGACGGCCGACAGCTCAAAACCCGGGCGTCGTCCGTTTTGCCTGAAAACTGGACCATACCATAATACCGACGTTGCGAACGCAGCGGTGCGATCAGAATCAGCTAGAAAAACAGTAGCGAGGAGTTATGGTGGCCTGAACCCAAGCAGTGCCTACGATGGTCTATGATGCCGAACAGGGCCACGCAACAGGCAACAAGGACCCTAGGCAGCGCATGACGATGCAGACGCGATATGACGCACTGGACGCATGCAGACAGCAACTGCGGTGGCCGTGACCGCCGGCAGCGCGACCGCCGAGGAGGCCTGCCAATGGAGTTGAACACGTCGCCAGAGAGAGGAGGCTGCAGCGAACTGCGAGAAGACCTCAGCGTACGTCGGCTCCACCGGAAGACTCTCCATCAGCGTCGAGTCTCGCCGTCAGTCATCTGCACGCCAATGTACACAAGCCGGGAGGACACAACAGAGCACATTGAGAGCAAAAACCAACAGTTTTGGGCCGGTTTTAGGAAAGATCTTTTATTGTCGCGTGCGACACCCGCCATGCGCCGCGGCAGGTACTTATGCCATGGAACTGTCATTTTTCATTTCTCTTTGCAAATGCTATTGAAGCATTCTGACACTTTGCCTTGTGTCTCCTAGCCAGGCCCTTGCCGGTGTGTGCACGACTTGTGACTGTTGTCACAGTCTTACCAGGCACTGACGCCTAGTCAGCAACTGTGTCGCTAAGAAGCTTCCACGCATCTTCTCAGTTAGAACAACTGCGTGTCCCCATCTGTTGCATCACTCTGCGTTGTGACAACCAAAGCATGATGGTATGCATCATACTTGCACAAAGCACATCAATGTTGGATAGCATTCGGTGCGTGAGCGTGTGGGTGCAGACGATATCCAGATCATGTGGGTTGACACCAGGCAGCAGGGAGCTGACTTCCTCACAAAGGCACTTAGTAGAGACGTCTTCGAGGAAGTCGTTCAAGCTGTAGGGCCGTTGCGTGATTGTGCTTCTCCAGCCTGAGCTGGTATGCCATGTGCCTGTGTACAGTCTTGTGTCACTGCTCGCGACACTAGTGTTGTGACTGTAACAGTTAGTGTGCAGTTCTGCTGCATGTCATTGGGGAGAGGTCTGGTTAGTGTACATCATCCTCATTAACGGCATTGCAGTCATTTGGAAGAGCGAAAAACAAGGTTGTGCCACTTGTAGCCCATCAGGGGTCAAGTGTGTGGCTCTTGGTGCCAGTGCGTGTGAGAGTATGCCCTGTCTCTACCTGTGTGATTCTTGTTTCATACTCGTGGCTCCTTGTTCACATCTGACTGCTCTATGGACATTTCTATTGTCTGTAAGTCATAGGGGATTGCTGCTGTTATGATTTGTCTCAGTGACCTACAGACTTGGGACCACTCACTTCTTGGGCAGAAGTACAACTTTGTTCTACAAGCCAGTGGACAGCCAGAAGATGAATTGGATGGCCTCACCACATCCATGAGATGGCAGTTGGTGGGATCAGGCGTGGATCTCATTCTCATGCTGAAACTCAAGCTGGAAGAAAAATCATTTGGATGCATCTGCTTCATTTCTTATGCACTCTACGACACGTCATGCCCAGTCCATTGGTCGTGTAGAAAACAAAGCTCAGCGCGGACGTTACTCATTTAGATCAATTCCAGTCCCCACAGACCTCAGCAAAGAGAATACTGCATTTGTTCGTCTTTGGCACTTTCCCCTCAGTACAGCGCGGCATACTACACTATTGACCGTGTGGCCCACAGCTTCGACAGACTGTGGATTACAAGGATTGACCAGAGACGTGGTTTCAGGATGAAACCACATGAAACTTTCATGGAACAAGTGGACGGGGAAGAAAAGCAGCAAGAAGCAACACAATTGAAGTCAATTCAAGTTTTCTTTTCATTCCAAAGGGGGAAGAGGTGATAAGGGTTATTTGGGGCCGTTGTCGCTAACTAGCCGCCCAGGGAACCACCTCACAGGGAGGTAGCTTCAAGCCAAATCAGTTCAAG
>SZWC01015648.1:18470-52510 GCA_023375785.1 Penium margaritaceum | reverse complement strand
CCCCCCAAAGGGTAAAGTGTATTGGGGGAGTGTCTATGGTAAGTGTATCTGACGGACACGTGAAAAATACACAAAGTGTATTTTGAGAAGATGTCAAAAAACACTCGTCGTCTGTCGATCTATGACGATCGACGATCGACGATGTACGATTTGATCGTCTATGCATAGATGAAAATCGACAATTGACGACCGTCGACTAGTCGATGACATCCACATGTGCGGAAACCATATTGCATATTGGAAACCACGTAGTCGGGAGCCCATCACCCCCCCCAGAAGTGACAAGTGTATTGGGGTTGTGTAGCTGGGTTGTGTATTGTACAACCGTTACTTGAATACACTAATTGTACTATACATTAAGTGTATATTTCACATGTCCGTCAGATACTTAGCTCATATACACTCTCCTAATACACTTTACCTGTTTTGGGAGGGGGGTGACATGGGAGCCGGAGATTCCCCCCCCCAAAAGGGTAAAGTGTATTGGGGGAGTGTCTATGGTAAGTGTATCTAATGGACACGAGAAAAATACACAAAGTGTATTTTGAGAAGATGTCAAAAACCACTCTTCGACCGTCGATCTATGACGATCGACGATCGCCGATGTACGCTTCGATCGTCTATACATAGATGAAAATCGATGATCGACGACCGTCGACTAGTCGTCAACACATATGACGATCGATAACAGGTTTGCGAGGGATTCCAGTGGGAGATACAAAATCCCCCTTTGCGACAGAAGGGAACCTGTTGGGCCCCGCTACAGCGGGGCCCAGCAGGAGCCCCAGAAAGAGAAAAAATCAAATCCTTAACCCCGGCGGTAAAACGGTGTCGATTGTGTCTCTGACTAGTTCGGCGTCCAGGAACAGGCATTTGCATTCTTCACAGTATTAGCATCTTCAAGGTATAAGGAAGAATGTAAGTCTGTTTAAGGGAACTGTAAATGGAGTTGTGGAAAAAGATAGCATGGTTTTTGTTGGATTTTTATATTTTAATTACCAGCCTTCCGAGAACTTTCGCATGTTGAGGCATACAAGTACATGCTAATATGTATGAACACACGTAGTCAATTGAATTGTAACGGAACTTCCATGAAGGTACCATGAAATTTCCATAGGCTTACATTTGACATGTACACTGTATGAAGAGTGTATTTTTCAGAGGTGATTAACCATAAATGCTTCGCACTGCTGCCTCGTCACTCGATCGATAAGCACTATTTTCCACTGCCCATTGCACATTCATTCTCATCTCCTCTGCCTCCGCCTTCTCACCATGCCAGGGCCGGAAGAAACGATAGAGGCCATGCAGGCCGCCCTTAGTGAGGCACAAGCAGATAGTAGGAAGGTTGAGGATGAACTCCAACAGGGACGTGAGACTGAGCATAAAATAGCCGCCACTGTGGCTGTAGTAGTCATAGAGCGTCTCCGCACTGTCCTAGGCCTTGCTACTATCCTCCAAGCTGAAGAGACCACATCGACGGATTCTTCTATTCCTCCTAGTGATGGTGTCCCCAGCTCTTCTCCCCCTGCTCTCTCCGTACCTACTCTGGCCCGAGTTCTTCTCCCAGCCAGGCAGAGAGACTTCGAGACACCACCACCTGAGTTCATGTCTAAGCTCACCTTTACCACCTCGGAGACGCGCTTCAGTGCGTGGGCCCAGGTTGAACTACTTTGGGAATACTACTCCCTTGCCAAACCGCCGTTCGTACCCCAACATGTTGAGGCTGCCCGTGTGGTGCGGGCTTTCATCAATGCAGGGTTTGAGAGCCTTCTCGACAACGTTGGTATGTACAATGCTAACCAACGCGTGGCATCCCTATCAACCCTGTTGGTGCCTATGCCCTCATTCGCCACCGCAAGACTGACTGGGCATGCCGTCCAGAGTACCTTTTCCATACAGTTCAACGCACTATAGATGCAGGTTGATGAGATTACAGTCGAGTATTGGCCGCGTAGCCTGCGCTTGTAACGTGACCTGGATAGGACAGCTCCAGGTCCTCTCTCGGCCTGCCTGTCCATTGTCTGAGCTGTCTGATCTTTACCTCCACGTCTCCCAGGCAGAGCTCGAGCGGCTCGCTGTTGCCTCGGTCCCTGCGGACTCCCCACCTGGGACCGGTTCCCTCTTTGACTTTACTGCCTCTCATCTCACCGATTGGTGGAACGTCCTGTAGTACAAGCGTATGCACTGTGCTGCACTTGCTGCTGACACCACCTCATCCTCCTCCTTGTCTGCAGCTTCCACCTCCTCCTCCTCCTCCTCATCTTCTCATGCAGCGACTCATCCAACTCAAGCTGCTTCTCGTGGGGGGGTGGTGGCTCTGGCCGTGGGGGTGGGTGTGGCGGTAAGGGACGTGGGGACAGTCATGGCAGCAAACCTTCCTCTTCCACTGCCGCCAACATCGCCTACTAGAACTGTGGTGCCATTGGACACTCGGCGCCCAAATGCCCAGCTCCTCATGATGATGTGCGTCTTGCATCCTCCATGCGTGTACACTGGGCACGCACGGGTGTGACCGCCTCCTCCGCTGTAGCGGCAGTGCCTGTTGCATCTTCCTTGTCCTCCTCCTCTTCCTCTGCGCTTACCACCACTCTTGCTCCCCTTCAGCCGTCACTACCCCCAGCCGGTTCTTGGGGCTAGATTCCGCCTCCATCCGGACCTCCCTACTACGACCCTCCTTCTTCGCACTACCCCGGACCACCCTCGCTCCGAGATGATGGTCAATTTTTTGACTGCTCCTCGGATCACTCCTCCGACCGCTCCCCTGACCGTCGTGACGACGAGCGCAACCTTGAGCCGCGGCTGGTGGAACTGCTTTACCTTCACTCTCAGGGAGGTGTGAGTTTGAGTGGCCAGTCGTACGTTTCCGTTTGTGAGTCTGATGCCACCCTTTGTGGTGCTGCATCTAGTGGTGTCTAGGGGGTTGTGCCTGATGATTGTGAGTGGATTGAACAGTGACAAACTCATACGTTTCCCACTCGTCTTGGTGGCTTGTCTCCCTTTTCCCCGCGTGGCACCGTTGCTATCTATCTTGTTCTCCCCTCCACTCGTGCATCCCCTGGCCTATGGATAACTGACTCAGGGGCCACACATCACATGACCTCCTGTTTCTCGTCCTTTTTGTTGCCGGGGCCTGCCGAGTCTGTTTGTTCAGTGCGCAGTGGCTCCGGCCATCTTCTCCCTGTCCAAGGTGTCGATGTCGTTCGCTTTTTTGGACCTGGGGACACTGTCTACCTCCCCGATGTGCTGTATGTGCCCGACCTCGAGGTCAGGCTTCTCTCTGTGACCACCCTTGACGACCAGGGCATGGACTTCTCGTCCAGCCGCGGCCTAGCCTCCATTGCTCTCCGTTCGTCTGACCGTATTGTTCTTGTCGGTGTACATTATGATTGTCTTTTTCGTGTTCCTCTCACGTTGCAATCGTCTTGCGCTATGTCTGTCCTTGTCCATGTTGCACCATTGTTGTCTCCTGTCCATGCTAACCTTCTACATCGTCACCTCTGTCACATTCACACCAGCGCCATACAGCGCCTTCCTGCCATTGGCCTGCTCACGGCCTTGACCCTGAGACCTTTGCACCTCCCTGTTCCTCCTCCTACCTTGACTGCGTCAGTGGCAAAATACACCGCTCCCCATTCTCTACTACCTCCCATCCTCTTGACCTCATCCATGCTGATGTCATGGGACCCTTACCCCGTGATTTCCTAGGTGGT
Source organism: Penium margaritaceum (assembly GCA_023375785.1). Classification (NCBI taxonomy): domain Eukaryota; kingdom Viridiplantae; phylum Streptophyta; class Zygnematophyceae; order Desmidiales; family Peniaceae; genus Penium; species Penium margaritaceum. The sequence continues at coordinate 48,797 of SZWC01015648.1, read as the reverse complement.
CTATGTCGGTATGTCCTGTGTTTGACAGATGACTTCTCTTGCTACCGCTGATTCTTCGCCCTTCGTTGTAAAAGTGACGTCACAGATGTTCTTGAGACCTGCCTCCCTCAGGCCGAACGCGCTTGTCTCCGCTCGTTGCGTGTCTTTTGCAGCGATTGCGGCGGTGAGTTCTTTGGTCCCACCTCTCGCTTCCTTGAGTCACGTGGCATCCGTATTGAGTCCTCTGTCCCTTACACCCCGTAACAAAATGGAGTATCCAAGTATTGGAATCACACCCTTGCTGATGGTGTTCGTTCCCTTCTTTGTGCCTCTCGGCAAACTCCCTTGTTTGCCTTTGAAGCGATGACCTACATGACATGGGTTTGGAATCGAGTCCCTCATGGTCCTCTTCCTCACAATTTCACGCTCTTTGAACGATGGACTGGCCGCCGTGCTGATCCCCGCCTTGCTCGTGTCCAGGGTTGCCTTGCTTCCGTGTGGCTTCCAGTGGACCAACGGGATAGTAAACTTTCTCTCCGTGGTTGCTTGTGTATCTTCCTCAGTGTCTCCCCATTCTCCAAGGCTTGGCGGTTCTGGGATCCTTCCCGTTGTCATGTCATTGAGTGTCGTGATGCTCTTTTCTTTGAGCATTTATTTGAACGTGATGTTTCTCATTTTGGTGGGTCCCTCTCTCCGCTCTCTCGGGATGGGGGTGGTCCTCTTCTTACCTCTAGGGCTTCTGTTCTCCCCTCTGTGTATCCTCTGGCACCCCCTGCCTCATCTGTGTCCCTAAGCTCCTCTATGGGGCTTCCTTCCTCGGCCTCCCCTACGCCTTCGGCCTCCTCTGTACCCATGGAATCCCCTATCACTTCTGAGCCTACGCCCTCTGACTCCCTTGAGCCCTTTGCTTGATCTGGTTCGCCCTCTGCCTCTGAGCCTAGTGCCAACCCCGTGCCTCTTGCTCACTCTGAGCCCCCTGCCACTTCAGCCTCTCCCTCTCCTTCAATCTCTGTGCACGTGCGCTCCACTGCGTCCTCCCCTGTATTGCATGTCCCATCTGTCCCTCCATTCTCGCCCTACACACGTGGTGGTCGTTTCAGGGCACTTCCGTCTCACTCTTGCCCTGTTGTCTCTGGTGACCTTGGTCTCCGTGCTCTTGGTCTTGCAACCTCTGTCATGTCTACCGTGGCCTCTGTGGTGCATCACAACACACCACTTGGCTACTCTCTCATTGAACATGAGTTTCACTCCGCCCTCTCTTTCTCTGCAGCTAGGTATGTTGCCTCGTGCTTTGTTGCTGTTGGTCTCTCTCCTCTCCCACCTGAACCTGTAACTGTACAGGCACCCTGCACGGCCTCTGATTCTCCCTTGTGGGAGACACACAAGGGACCCCGCAGGGAGACTTTGGACCCCTGCTGGCCCTCGGTGTACCATACAAAAGCCACGGATCCCCATACACGAGCGAGACGCAGATCGGCATGGTGGCCAAACCAAAGCTCGTACAGTGTAACGTGGTCCGGAAGGGGACCGTGCAGGAGGCGCTTCCAGACCCACGTCATGTAGGCGAATCCTTCAAAGGCAAAGGACTCTGGGAGACCGCACTCAGACCGCATAACATGAACCGCATCCTCCATTGTGTGGTTCCAGCGCTTAGAGACACCGTTTTGCTGAGGAGTAGCAAGAGCGGCGACCTGGTGAAAAACCCTGTGCTCGACGAAGAAACTTTCCATCTCGCCAAAAAACTCGTCGCAGCGATCCAAACGGAATGTATGCAGCGTATGGCGAGACTGATACTCAGCCATCACTAGCCAGAGGCGAACCGAGAGAGCGGCGTCACTCTTCTGGCGCAGGCCGTAGACCCACAACATATGGGTGAAGTCATCAGTCAGGGTCAGGACATATCGGCCCCGATCGGACAAAGACTCGACAGGAAGAGGACCGAGAAGGTCTGAATGGACCAACTCGAGGGGGCGAAGTGCTCGAGAAAGAGAGTCAGGATAGGCACAACGATGCATCTTACCTTGAGCATAGAATGAACAATCAGTCTTGGACGGCTTCTTGAAAGAAGCCGCGTCAAGACCGAGTACAGGCTGTGTCCGAATGAGCTTCGACACAGTGTCGGACCCCACATGACATAGTCGACAATGCAGCAGTCACTGGTGCTCTACAGGCAAAACACCAGTGACAAACACACGAGTAGGAGGAGCAGGTGAGTAGGGAGAAGAAGAAATCCGAGAAACACAATACATATAATTCACAATAGAGGCACAAAGAACAACAATGTAAGTATCAATAGCTGTCATAGTCACAGAGTCTGCACTGTGCTCCACATAGAGTCCCATCAGTGTGTAGGAACGCATAGAAAGCAAGCTCAGCTCAAGGTCAGGCAAAAAAAGCACATCAGAAAGATACAGGGGGCCAGACGGACCATCAAAGCACACGAACCCAACACCCTGGACTGGCAAGGACTGACCAGAGCCTGTGCGAACTGAGCGAACAGACGCAACAGGACCGAGAACAACAAAGTCACTACGACGACAGGTCATGTGATGAGTGGCACCATAATCGATGATCCAAGTGCCACCGGGATCACGACCAGAGGACGTCACTGTATAACGGGCAATGGAACACTCGGCCTCAGACGGGCATAGAGCAATAGGTGAGGAGGAAGGACGAAGGATACAGAGGTAAGACTCATGAATCCAAGCTGTGCTCCCCCCCACACGAGTCATCACGAGCGATGAGAACAGGCAAACAAATAGTTTGTGAACCACCTGGCTATGAAACCACACTCGTACCTTCCTAAAAGCGAAGCGCTAGAAGGTGACAGAGCTCCGCGGTGGTACGGTCACGCGGTTCCGGATCGCCGATGCTCACCGGTGGGGAAGCAGGAACCGCTCTAGTCGTGGTCGCCGCATGACCAGAGGTTGTGCTGCTCGACGCCGCTCATTGTACGTGTGCAGCCTGAAGACCGCGAGGGATCCATGCCCAGTTGAGTGTTTGCTAGCACTGTGGTGTAGCGATGAGCACCTCCAGAGTTGTAGCAGTGGACAGTACGTCCTTTGCTACCGCCCAATGACTGATGTTTCTGCAACTGCTGCTTGCCCGAACCACGCTTCTTCTTGCCCTTCTTCCCTTGTGCCACGGCTGCCTCACCTTGCATCTGAGTCGGGGTAGCCGGGGTGGAGGGAGAAGAGGAGGGTGTGCCAGAGGATGAAGGAGTGGACCGCAAGAGGGGCATCGGCGGCGACGCGATGACTGTTACAGCAAGGGGACTTGCCTAATGGGTCACGGCTGCCTCGCAGGCGGAAGTCACCTGGAGGAAAAGCTGATGCGTCCAAGGGAGGAGCTAAAGTGAGGTGGAGAAGGGCTTGAGCATGGCGTCGCTGTACCCCAAGAAGATGTCTGCGTGCTCAAGGCGAGCTCCGATCATGAGCGTGCGAAGCGCCTAGAGTTGTGTACCTCCTGAAGTCCCAAGGCGCGTGTAGATGCGCATACTACGCCGCCAGTAATCCGCTGCGGGCTCAGCAGGTCCCTCACGAAGGGAGTGAAAGGCACGAATGTGAGCCGCCCGGGTGGCGTGCAGCTCTACAGCAAACAAGGTCGGTGCCAGGTCCTAGCCCCCAGGTGGATCAGTATCGCGCCCATGCCGGCCTCGCCAAGGAAAGGGAAAAAATCCACAACAGTCTCATGCGACATGACGTAAAGGAGTCCGCGCATCGCCCGAGCCGCTGTCAGCACCTGAGCGCGGTCCGCAACCTGATATGGAGTGTGATAGTAGGGCCATACCCTCTCTGAAGTGGCCCAGACCTGGAAGAGAGTCTCCTAGCAGTCAAAGCCGTCCTCGCGAACATAGCATGGGAGCGGTGTCTCGAAGTCCTTGGGTTGTCCCTCTGTGGGGAGAGCAACCACAGGCCGGGAAGGACGAGGGATGGGAAAGACACCGGGACGAGGAGAGTCGCCAAGGTAGGGGTCAGGCGAGGATCGCATCTCGGGGAACAGGGAACCAGAACGCGTCTGAAGCTGGTGGAGACGCTCCTGAAGCACGGGAATCTCCTTCTCGTGGGTGTCATCCTCCATGGCTGGCATGTTGGTGTCCTCATCCAAAGGATCAAAAAGTGGCGGGTCCTTTCCTGCTGCTCTCCTGGGTGTAGATGCTGACTACTGCGTAGAAGGTATGGCACAGCCGACTCCCCCGTATGTCTGTTGTGGGGCCGTGGACTGACCACGAATAAGATCAGTGAGCGCACGGATGGCATCAGTCTTCTGCTGTTGTTGACAAAGAATCTCATCCTGCTGACTACGCAGGTATGCAATAGCCCGCGAGCATGGACTCATGACCCCTGAGGAGGAGGAAGAGGGATCTGGTGGTCCTTCGCCCTTGTCACCGGTCGGAGCCATGTCAGCAATCAGTATGGACCGTGACATCAAACCGGTCGGATTTCATAACCGTCAGTGGCTCTTGAGGAGTTAAAACGCTTGCAATTTTTTACTTTCCAACCACAAAATTTGACTAAGGCAAGTGCTGATGTCAGCAGGGGTTTGCTGACATGAGCATGGACCTGATGCCATCAGCTAGGAGAATGCTGACATCAGCACTTTCTTTTTTGTGTGTGAGAGTCACGTGGACTCCTCCGTGAGAGGGAGGGACCTCGTCACCCCCTTGTGCAGCTATGTAGCTACGCTGAATCTGCGCAGCTTTGCAGCAAAGCTACTGCGCAACAGCTTTGCGCAGCACTGCTGCACAAAACTACTGCTGCTGTGGCCACTACTGCTGCTGCTCCACTGTTGTAGCTGCTACTGTTGTTGCAATGTTGCTGCTGCTACTGTTGCAATACAATTGCTGCTGTTGTCACTGCTAGCGCTACAAGAAGCACAATGCTGCTGCTGCTTTCGCTGCGTTGCTGCTACTACTACCGCTGGTGCTGCTCGCTACCACTGCCGCTACTCGTTGCTGCTACCCCTACGCATTGCTCATACTCGCAACCACCGCATCGCGCTGCAAGCTACTGCTGCGGGCCGTCACTGTGACCTCCTTCCCTTTGTTTTTTTTTTCTGAAGGTCCAGCCAGACACGGCTGCTGCTACCACCCGGTGCTGCTGCTACTGCTCGGCTTGGCTGCTGGAGCTGGTAAATGTCCCAGCTCACCCGATGAGGTGGTGGGGGCTACGCAGTGATGTCGCTGCTGAAAACGGCTGCAACTATTCCCAAAATACGGCGGCGGCGGTGACTTTCACTGTTGCTGCCGGTGTTGCGTCTTTGCGGCGCAGCTCAGGGAGAGAGGTCCCGCTGATCTGATACCATTAGAAGATGCGTGGAAGCTTCCCAGCGACACAACCGTTGACTAGGCGTCAATGCCTGGTCAGACGGTGACGACAGTCACAAGTTGTAAACACAGCGGCAAGGGTCTGGCAAGGAGACACATGGCAAAGTGTCAGAATGCTTCAATAACATTTGCAGAGAGAAATGACAAATGACAGGTCCATGCGCACAGCGGGTGTCGCACGCAGCAGCACAAGGTCTGTCCTGAAACCGGTCCAAAACCACTGTTTTGGCCGCAACTTAGCGTAGACATGTCAGAACGCTACGCCGTCTGAACCTAGACGTGCAGAATCACAAGCCAGACGCTATGACTGGTCACATGCATGCATCCAGCATCAAACGGCGGATACACAATGCAAAGACATGCAAATTGGGCCCACGACCAGTCCACTGATAAACTCCTACATGTTGCAGAAAAACTGCAGGGGGTCCCAGACAGTGTCCAGAACTCTGGGGCAGTCGTCGGTCAGCTCCAGGCTGGTATTCCACCACCAGAAGACGCACCGGTACCACCTGGGTCCGCATCAGGGATGTGCACGGGCATGGACACGGCCGAGTGGTCACAGTAAACTGTACAGATCGACAGGAATGTCACAAATCACAACAGGTGCATCTTTCAATATCGCATGTTCATGCAATGTCTACATTGCGTTCTGTTGTCTAGTTGATGCCCCGATTGAATTGCATCAATATCGAGATTTTCTAGCAATAAACTCACCAACCAGATAGCCCAATCTAGCGGTAGAATCATGAGAATACCTGATCGTTGGACAACCATAGGTGGCTCGTTTTGGATGCGTGGCAGTTCCCACGGATTTCGGATTACCGCAACACCTTCGGTAAATCCCACCGATAAATTGAGGAAACTGCAAATGATGACTGACATCGTGGTGACAGGGGATGCGGACATTTGCATAAATAAAATAAAACTGTTCGCCATAAGTCTCCCGCGGACACTAAGAAATCCGTTCGCATCTACTCACACGGCACCGCCACCACACCAGCAAGCTAACAAGGTCTCAGCCTTAAATGGTCGGCCACTTTGGAGGCTGCCCAAAGTGCCAAATGGATGTACGACTTCTGCCGTCCAGGACAACTCATGTGGAAGTACACCCTCATGCACAACTAGCGCTTCCCAAAGTCTAGCCATTTCTTCCTCTCCCACCCAACTATCCTGCGCATTTGCTCGCTTCCCTGTCATGAAGGGTGGATCCTTGCCTTCCAATACTTCCTTCAAAGATAACCTGAGATCAAACTCCCTAACCTCATCCAGAACAAAATTTATGAAGAACACCTAGGATACAACCGTTTCCAAACGAATTCCGACGGAACACCATTCCAGCCTAGACAAAATGAACGCCTTGTTCTCACTACAGAACTGAAAGTGAATCACCTCTTCTCACAGGAACACTGTGATAGCCTTCGTCCACTGCTAACCCCATCACAACTCACGATCCTCAATATTGCGGCCGATCACCTTCCCCTTGGCTGGTGCAGAATGCTCAACAGTCCTATGTTCCAAGACAGTCTCGAATACACCAAATATGTCACCCTCTCCTCCCTCTACGATCTTCCATTCACAATCGGATGCAAAATTTAAGCACATCAATAACCACACCTTCAAACCCCATTGCAGATTGACCCTGTTACACAAAAGATTGAACCCCACCCGTGGCTCACGCCCACCACTCTTGAACCACAACATGTCACCCCACTCTATTGCAAGAATCTCTCCCTAGCATCCATTCCTACCCAGCCCCACCTACCTTGCCACAGGGTAGGCACAGCCAAAAGCTCTCTTAGTGAACTACACAATAAACTCCTATCCATAACAGAACCCATCCCCGCATATCATATCCCTGGATTAGACACTTCTCCACTATGCCTTAAAGCTGCGCAACTATTCACAAAACTGTTAGCACTCCTCGTATACTTATGCACACAAGACTTCATGCTATGCATCTTGCGCATCATGCATGTACATGCCCGATACAAATTTCTACCCCCGCCATTGTCCCCCAATGAAACGATTGAACACTACTTCCTCCTGTGTCCTCACCTGAGACCACTCATCCAACGGTTGCTAACCATATACACCATCATATTTCCCTAGAAAATTCCTGATACAATCGATATTTTAGTCGGGCACCTAGTGTTGTGACGTGAGTTGTTCCCGTGTGTTTGTAGAGCTTACTGTGACCACTCGGCCGTGTCCATGCTCGTGCAAATCCCTGATACAGACCCAACTGATGCGGGAAGACAGACTAGTGGTGGATCGACCCACCTGCTGCTGCCAGACAGCTGCCATTGCGTATCGGGTGCTTGCTAGGGTGCTCTACAAATTTTCTATAGCCGCTAGAGTTTTTTTGGTGGACTGGGTCTTGAGCCTGATTTGCATACTTTACATTGTGTGTCCATTGATCGGTTCCAGACCTATGCGTGTGACCAATGGTAGCATCTGAAATGAGATTCTGCATCTCTAGGTTCAGACGGGGTTGCGTTTGGATGCGTGTGCACAGAGGTACGACCAAAACGATGGTTTTGGTCCGGTTTTAGGACAAACTGACATTGCCGTATGCGTCACCCGCTGTGCGCCGCGGCATGTATTCATGCCGTATGCTTGTCACTTGTCATTTCTCTCTATATTACTAAGCTATCAAAGCTTATAAGGTTTTGCGTGTCTCTGTAGCCCAACTCTTCTTTTTTCTTGCATGTGCTTGCTTGCTAGTGCGCCAACTGGCTGGACTGTGTGACCACATCAGCAATAGTAAGGCCTGGAAGCATTCTACTTGTTTCTTATGGTATTAGAGCAGCGAGTAGTCCTGGCTGAGCTGCGTGGAAAATCCATAACAGTAGCAACAGCAGTGAGAGTCACAGCCAAAGCCACGATCCTGGGAGGACCCACCAAGTCACGGTGACCCGCCGTAGCCGATTGCAGCAGCGGCGACACCCTTACAATCGCATCACCACGCCACCACCACAGGGCAGCCAACAGTTTCCTAAATCTCTCTAGCAACAACTGAGGCAAGTAATGTTGCGAGGGGATCCGTGAAGGCTCTCTGAAGGTTCACTCAAGTCGGACCTACCACCCCCCGGGCGTGAGAGAGTGCAAGTGCTCCATCTGACTACCGTTTTTGGCGTGTAAGGGCTCGTTAGAAATCTCTTGTAGAACCCTATCCATCACGTCCAATCCTGCCTCATTTAATGTCGTGCAGTATCCAAAAAAAAAAAGCAACGCTCTCAAACCTAGTTTTTTCAATTATTTTGGACTGAAAATAAAATGGTGGCGTTTCTTACTTTCATGAAGATTTTTTTCATGAAACCACTGCCATTGCATTCATCATCCTTTGGTGCATAATTGATCCCAATTTTGCTTCATTTGGGCAACCTTCATGCTAACATCATCATTGTAGGTGATGACATCAGCACCAACACAACCAAAGTTTTAGCTGGAACATCATTTTTGGCCAGCGTTTCAAACCCGTGTGAAACGATAATAGTTCTTCATTCCGACAACCTTGACGTTTGGACCCATATCGATGCCGCCGGTTTGTGACAAGGGCAAGGGGCTAGGAGATCCCTCCTCTTCCTCCTCCTCGGCTATCATGAGTCCATGGTCGCAGTCACTCGTGATCAACGAGCTTCCTCAGACGCAGGATGAGATGCGCCATCAGCAGCGGCGTCAGACTGCCGCACTACAAGAAATCGCGGAGTCACTAAGGTGTTGTTCAGGTACCTAACAGCCGACACCACAAGGACTTGCTGGAGTTCCACCATCTGTTAAGCACTCTATGCCCCATACAACACCGCAGCCTCACCATCCCTCACTGCATTTTGACACTTGGGATGAGGAGGAAATGGAGGATGACATACGTGACAATGAGAGTTACATCCTTGAGGAATGCGTTTGTGATTAACGTCTAGGGTCGTAGCCTCTCAGCCCCACACCTTCTTCCCACTACGACTAGCCACGTCGTTCAACAATGTTCACCTTTGGTGGTGTTTCTCTCACTGGTGGTCTCCTCGTGACGCTCCTGAGCTTGAGGTCGCCCTCCCAACAAAGCGGCGACCAAAGGACTTTGAGGCACCTCCACCTCATTATGATAGGGATGAGGGCTTTGATTGTCAAGAGACCTTGTTTCAGATTTGGGCCGACTCTAAGGGCGTGTGGCCCTACTACCACAGCTAGTACCAGACTCGCGATGCTCACCAGGTACAGAAAACAACAAGAGTGATGTGCAGCCTGCTCTACACCATGCCGTAGGAGACTGTGGTCGACTTTTGTCCCTTTTTGGGTGAGGTCGGGACTGGGATTGGAGCGGACCTACGCCAAGGGTGGGAGCTAGCCCTGACATTGTTCGTTGTAGAGACCCATGCCACAAGAGCGGCTTGACTACATGAGTTTGACTCCCTCTGCTAGGATCCCAAGGAGCTTGCATTAGAGTATTGACGACACGCCATGCACCTTTACACGCATCTTAGGACTGGTGGCTGGATGCATCCGTTGGCACTCGACACCATCATGATGTGGGTACAATTAGAGCACGTGAAGCTCTTTAAGGTTTCAACAATGCAGCCCTCTCTGAGTTGTCAAAGTCACTATAGCTTCTTCCCTAGGATCATGGCTACTTTCTCCAGGCAACATCGGCTCATGAGGCTGCTATCGCCCATCAACGGGGTCCACTTGTTGTAGTAGTGATTGCGACCCATCATACGCCTCTGTCCCAATTCACCTATCCCACCTCCACCACTTCCTTTTCCTCCTCCTCTACCCCAAGGGACCAGAATCAGGGCGTTACAACGGCCGCACAGGGGAAAAAGGGAAAAAAGAGGCGCGGCAAAGGATAGCAACAATAGTAGCAGCAATCGATGAACAATGGCAGTGGATATTCTGTCACTACTATAACTGTGCAGGCGTTCATCGCTACACAGAGTGTGAGCAGCCCCTTGATTGGCCTTGGATCATTTATAATCTCCCGATGGCGTATGCACAATGGATTTCATCCAGCGGCACACAAACGAGTTGCACCGCGTCCACGACTGTAACAGACACATCCTCTTCACCATGTAGCATTGGTGATATGGACCCTTGGGATCGCCCGATCACAGAGCTTCGTCAGCTGCCGGCACTTCGTACTTAGGGAGGTGCGAGTGTGTTGTCACAGCCTTGTGGTTCCCAGACAGCTTTTTCTACAATTTATATTGCACGTGATGATGCTTATTGGGGAGCTCAGTCGGCTTGTGGTGGGGATAGACCTGACAATATCGACTGGCTTGATGAGTCACTGGTCCTTGTTGTTCTTTGTTGTCCCGAGTCCTCGGCTTTCCGGCTAGTACAAAGTGTTCTGTGGCATGTTGTTAAGTGTCGACGACCTTTTGTGAGCCGATTGGCACCTAGATCATTGGCTGAAGTGCCATCTATCACATGACTTGTCGTCGTAGTGACTTAATCGTGCTTGGTCCCGTTGCGTCCATTCGATCCGTTCATACGGGGTCTGGTCAGTCATTTCCTGTGCACGGAGTTGGGGTTGTGCGGTTTCATGGTCCGTTTGGCCCCTTATACAGTTCCGATGTGCTCTTCGTCCCTGCTCTTGAGCTCAGGCTACTCTCTGTTCATGCTTGTACCAATGGGTCTATCTATTGAGCACTCTCTTGACGCTGCCACTGTGACTGCTCTCGACACTCGTACCATTGTTCTTCGTGCCTCAGTTGTGAATTACCTGTATCGTGTGTCCTGCACCACTCCCTCTACCTCCTCTCCTTCTTTTGCATATGTAGGTGTGTTTGTCACTAGTGTTCTCTCTCCAAAACACCAGCATTTACTGCATGGCCGCCTTTGTAGTGTGAGCTTGGACACTGTGTCCAAGTTCATTCGGACTCAACCAGCCCTCCGTCTTGACGCGACTTCCTTTGGGAAGCCACCCAAGACTGACTGTCTCTTCTGTGCTTAGGATATGATGCATCGCTGCACTTATCCTAACTCCAATTCCCGCGCACTACGGCCCGTTGAGTTGGTCCACTTGGACCTTCTCGGTCTCCTGCCTGTCGATTCCCCCTCAGATCGGGGGCGGTATGTCCTCACCTGATTAATGAATTTACCCGGATGAGGTGGGTCTACAGCCTCCGCCACAAGAGTGGTCCTGCCTTGGCAATTTGCCTTTGGCTTGTGATGGCTTAGTGCTAGTCTCGTCAGACCCTCCACACATTTCGCTCGGATCGTGGTGATGAGTTCTTAGGGGAGATGTACACCTTCTTTGCAAAGCATGGTATTTTTTACCACCTCTCTGCCCTTGCTACACCATAGCAAAACGGGGTGTCTTAGCACTTAAACCGCACCATGGAGGATGCGGTCCGCGCCATGAGGTCTGAGTGTAGTTTTCCAGAGTCCTTTGTCTTTGAGAGGGTTTCCTACATGACGTGGGTCTTCAACCGCCAACCACACGATCATGTTCCATACCATTTCACGATGTACAAGTTGTGGTTCGGCCATCACGCTGACCTTCATCTTGCTCAAGTTTGGAGGTCTTTAGCCTACGTCTGGTACACCAAGGAACAAAAGGGGTCCAAGGTCTCACCTCGAAGTTGCATGTGTACCATCCTGGTATTTCCCCACAGTCAAAGGCCTGGCGCATTTGGAACCCCGCTCGTCATTGCATCATCGAGTCTCGAGACGCTCTCTTCTTTGAGACTCCCACCTACCGCAACCTATCCAACATTTTGTCGCTGGCCGCCAACCATGTTCCCACCCATGTGGCTTGCTTGTGGATGGGGGAGTCTAGATCTACAGATGGGTCTGTCTGGGCCTCCTCGCCTGTGGTCCAGTCTCCGGTTAATGATAATAACCCAACCATGTTAATGATAATCCAACCATTATGGTTGTTGGTCTAGTGGCCTCGGTTGGCTCCCTTTTGCACACCTGATCCTGTGCTGGTCTCAATTCCCTCAGGCATACCTAATCTAGTGCCAGTCTTAGCCCCTTCTGGTACACCTGCTCCCGTGCCTGTCCCACTCACTTCAAGCACATGTGCTCCTGTGCTAATCTCAGTCCCTTCTGGCACATCCACTTCTGTGCCTATGCTATTTTGCTCTAGTATACCTTGTCTCACGCCCGTGGCAGTCTCCTAAGAGACATCTGGTCCTCTGTATACACCTGCTTCCCCGGCGCTTGAGCCAGCAGCTGTCCATGATCTTCCTCTCCCCTTCTTAGCGAGCCTACGGTCCCTGTGGTTGTGGACCAGCCAGTTGCTACACAGCCAAAGGTGAGCACCTCACCTTCGGGCTACTCTTGTGAGCCCGGTGGGTGTCTTTGACCAGCGGCCTCCAAGGCCCAGCGGACAGTCGATTCGGCACCTAGAAGCTCTGCGCGTAGTGTTCAGAGAGGCGATCCTGCCACAGAGGCCCTTGGTCTGAGTGTCCAGGCGGACTACACTGAGGTACACCCGGCGTACCTTGTCGGTCAGGAGTTGGTCTCCTGATAGTTCTCGATCGCATTCGATGCTTTAGCCCAACTTATTGTGGTATGACGGAGTCCCAGGATGTGTGTATTAGCCAACCACAGCTCTCCCTTGATGGAGCCTAATCCAAGCACGTTAAAAGATGCACTCTTGGCTGAGGATGAACAGTTTTGGTGTGCTTCTTGTGAGGATGAGCTGAGATCCATACATGAGAACTATGAAAACGAGATTCTCAACCTCCCACCAGGGTAGAAGGCTATACATGCCAAGTGGGTCTTTCGCAAGAAGGTGAAGCCTGATGGCACACTAGACCGCTACAAGGCTCGCTTGATGGCCAAAGGATTCTAACAAGTTGGGGGTGTAGATTTCACAGACACCTCTGTACCCGTTATTTGCATGACCACCGCTGGCACTCTGTTTGGGGTTGTTGCTCACCATGACTGGAAGCTCCACGAGATGGATTTGAACAAAGTGTTCCTCCAGGGCACCTTCTAAGAGGAATTCTACATAGTCCAAACTCTTGGATTTGAGGTCGGTGACATGGTTTGGCACTTGCGCAGGGCCTTGTACGGCTTGAAGCAGTCATCCAAGTATTGGAAATTGGATATCAGCGGTACACTGACACGTGCTGGTTACGTCCAAAGTGATGCCGACCCATCTCTCTTTCTTAGATAGCCAACTAAGAGCTTGACCACCATCCTGGTGTACGTGGAAGACCTCTTGTTTGTGTCTCCTTTTATGGAGGCTATGAAGGAGGCCAAGGCAGTCCTTTAGGTTACCTACAGGATGAAGGACCTTGATCTTGCAGTTGTATTTCTCGAAATGAAGATCGCACGTGATCGTCAAGGAAGGACACTCTTCCTTCATCAGGCACGTTATGCTCGCGTTGTGGGGGAGCGGTATGTTGACCTCCATGGTATAGTTCCCACAGCCTCCACCCCCATCACACCTCACCGTTAGGATGCTCTTAAGTTGGATGATTTAGCACAGCTAGGGGAGACAATGGACGTGACCCTGTGTTTGCGCATGATTGGATCTTTGATGTACTTGACCACTACCACACGACCTGACATTGCCTTCACTGTCAACCTCCTTGCACAATTTTCACAGTGTCCTAGGACGAGAGCCCTTCATGTAACTATGCGAGTGGTGTGGTACGTGGTCTCCGCACTGTATCTCAGACTTTGCTTTTGACGACAGTGTTCGGTGGTAGTCAATGACTACACAGACACTGATTGGGTGTGGAGCTTTGACGGGCACATTTGAATAGGCTACTTGTTCCTGCTAGGTGGCACCGTTGTGTCGTGGCGTAGCGGCAAGCAGGGGTGTCTCGCACATAGCTCATCAGAGGCTGAGTATGTTGCAATGGGGGCTAGGGTTGCAGAGGCTGTATGGCTATAGCGTCTTTTTCATGAGTTGTATCAATCTCTGTCTTGAATTATTCTACGTTGTGACAACCAGAGTGCTCTTGTCACTGTAGAGAAGTCTGGCGTGTTTCATGCATGCATAAAGCACATTTCTGATGTGGATCACTTGTGTGAGATGTTATGGAGCGTCAGGTGATCTCCGTCAGCAGGGTCGGCACGGACATGCAGCGGCCTGACTTCCTGACCAAGGCACTTGCGTGCAAAAGTTCATGGTGGCCATTCATTCAGTCGGGCTTTGCCCCTTATCCGAGAGTGGCTGAGAGTGGGATGTGTGAGTATGGACTATTGAGCATCTCGTTAAGCACCTGTGTCAGTTTTGCACCTGTATGGAAATGCATACCATCAAGTCATGGGGGAATGTAATGATGTGAGTCATTCTCGTGTGTTTGTATAGCTTACTGTGACCACTCGGTTGTGTCCATGTGTGTGTAGAACCCTGATGCAGACCCATGTAGGGCCAGAGAACAGACGGGTGGTGGCTCAAGCCACCTGCAGCTGCCAGACAGCTGCCACGGCGTCTCGGGTGCTTGCTGGGGTGCTCTACGGTTTTTCTATAGTCGCTAGAGTTTTCTCGGTGGACTGGATCTTGAGCCTGATTTACATGTTTTAATTGTGTGTCCATTGATCGGTGTTGGACTTGTGCGTGCAAAAATTTGTAACATCGGGCTTGAGATTCTCCATCTCTAGGTTCACACCGTGTTGCATTTGTATGCCTGCGCTAGTTGCACCCAAAGAGTTTCTGTTAGGCAAGTATAGCCAAGCTCTTGTGTTTACGCAACATAGTGACAGTGACTGATGTGAAAAAATCATGAGGAAAGCAGGTGCCTCTTTCGACATCGCATAAATAAGACCCGTTGTTTCTACTATATGCCTCAATTGAAAAGCATCGATCTGAAGACCCGCTGTTGCAATATGAAAAACAAAACCAGACGTGCCAACCTAACAACCAAGTTCTGTGGGGGAAAAAAATGTGGATAGCAATATGTGGTCCATTGCCCGAATAGGACCTTCCTTCTAACTTCTATTTGATGCAATACCTTCCAAAAAACAGCCCCAGAATAAGTGGAAGTAGAGTTCTTTGACATCGGGATTCGTCATGGTCGATTTTTCCCATATCATTTGTCCGCTCTTTGTTCCAAATGTTTTTGGTTGGCTGACTAGAGGTCCCGTTCAACACAACTTCAGACATCACACACGTTTACTTCTCACACACATAAGACATGTTTCTATCCTAAATGCTCCACTCGCAACTATTTTCCTGGATGAATTTCAACCGGATTCGGCATTGCGCTGTCATCATGCACATTGAGAAGTGGCAGAAGGACATCCAGCAGATATGCAATTCGACAATCAGCCTTCCCACTTCACGCGGACCAGTTACAGCATTTCCGACTAATGATGAAAGGCGGTTGTGACTCTGCATTGACACTAGGGTTGAACAAGGCATCACGTGAAAATTTATCCTTTTTGTAAATACACTCCTATCTTGTGCAATTTTGGAGCTCAATCTGAGCTTTGAACTGGTCCTTATGGTTCCCAATACAGTCACCAAAGGAATGACTTGTCCTCCGATGCACGTGGGGTCCACCAGGTCCCAAAACAAATGATACTGTGGAAAAAAATTCTGTTTTCACAAAGGGTTAAATCTCCAGGCCTGTTGCTTACCACGAGTCTCACTACGAGCTGTGCTATTCACGCACATCTTCAATGACAAGGTAATGTATCTTGTCTTGACTTTCGAGTCTGCGGGGCCATGCACTCCAACGCTGTGGGCCCATGTGTGAGGAGAAAGAGGGAGGTACATGCCCTTGCCCCTCCCCCTTGGGACTGTCAGCCCTTCTGAAAGGGAGGGGAGAGGGAGGGTGACCTCCTCTTTTCTTCTTGGGCTACCGGCCCTCGCGAGGGGAAGGGAGAAGGAGGAACAACACTTCTCCTTCCTCCATTGGCCATCGGTCACGTGAGGGAGAGTGGGAGAAGGGGGAAACGTCCCCTCTTCTCCTCCATGGGCCGTTGGCCCACGTCAGATGCGGGTCAGAAGGAGGAGACGTCCCCTCTCCTCCCTCCTGAGCCTTCGGCTCGTGCAAGGAGGGGGGAGGGGAAAACACCCCCTCTTCTCTCCCATGGACTGGTGGCCCTCAAGATAGGGAGGGGGGGGAGACGTCCCACTCTCGCTTGGGCCATCAGCCCACCTGGAAAGGTGAGGGGGGAGGGGGGGGCGAACGTCCCCTCCCCTCTCCTTCCCCACGGGCCGTCGGCTCACATGCAAGTGGGGGGCAAGGGAGAAGGGTAGACACCCCTCTCCCCCCCCATGGGCTATCCTCTCTCGAGACCGGGGAGGGGGGAGGGGGAGGGGGAAATCCCCCCTTTACTCCCTCATGGGCCGTCAGCCCACGTGAATGGGAGGGGGAGACGGCGGATGCATCCCTCATCCTCTTTGGGCATCATGAACATAAGGGTGGGGGGGAGAGGGTGATTGGCTCCCCTCTCCTCCCATTCCTGTTATGACAGGGTGGATTGCTACCCTCTCGATGAGATATTGGAGGGGGCTCTTGGATTCCTCATCGTAGTTCTACAAGCTACCGTTGTGCACGTCACCGGTCGGGTAGCATTTTGTTTAACGGCATCCGCCATCGGCCAACGGCATTTGAGATGCCATTTTTTTCAGACGTCGATGCTTGAATAAGCAAGCGTTTGGCTTGCCGGGTCGGAGCTCTCCGAGCTCCATGCTTCAATTCAGCTCGCTCCACCGATTGAGCAGCGTTTGGAGTCACCTCCAAATCTTGTTTTTCTTGTTACAAACCACATCGACAACAAAAGCTGTCGATGGGTCGATGTGATGCAGGCGTGAAGCCGAAGCTGATCCTTTTTTTTCTGTATTGCAAAAGTGTTGGCTCTGATACCAACATAACAATGCCATGCTAACTTGCGACTATGGAACCAAAATGTATGCTCTCTTAATGGTCGTCCAAGGAGGGCGCGCGAATGGTCTCGTCAGCCAGCTTGGCTGACATGCATTGCTTGAAGAATGGATGGGGTCTTCGTAGGGCATGGATGCATGAATCCTAATCCTACTCATCATACGTGGCAACTCCACATGGATTCAGGACTCCAACACCCCTTTTGAGTGGATGAGGAGTGACAGGATGGAGCGTCCATCATGGCACTCCTCTTACCTCAACGCAAGAGGAGACATTTTGCGTGCTAGATTCGAACTATAATCTAACTCGTGTATGCAATTGTGGGCTTTGAATCCTAGAAACTTGAGCCTGAATTACCTCGAGTACCCAATAAAATGTTGAATGTCTATTTTTAACTATAAAGATGATCTGTATGTTATGGATATTTTTAGAAAATTTATTGAAGGCACTTTAATTGTATAACGACGTACCTTGAAACCCCCGACCGCTCGCCGGAGTGTTTTTGAAGCACTCACAAAATGGCATTGCACACATTGCTAGCCTTGGGCGGAGAGGTCCCCAAGTATGCATCATTATTTGTGTACATATTTACATGTTATACAGTATGGAAATGACAACTATTTTACAAGAATCTTGTCGGTTTGCTCATCGAGCAATACGTGTCACTCATCGGATACGGAGAAGGAGCTGGATGCAATGCTTGTATTGCTTAGAAATTTGGATGCTAGTCTTTGGAGGGAATGGTATCGAATCTACTTGGCTTGTAGGAATATATTGGGCACACTCTTTTTAGGAGCCGGGCTTGCGTGCCGCCAGGCTATGATATTTAGTATCTGCAAGACGATTTTCCAAGAAAGAGAACGTTCAGCAAAACTTAAACCCTCCTGTGTTAAAAGGAATTTCACCGGGCTCCACGAGGCCTGAAAATGCCGGACGCTTGATGAAACCCTCGAAGCCCGGTTGCAATTCGGGATTTGACTTAACTGTGCATGTTCATAGAGGGAATGTTTTTGACGACGTTTCGACATTGACACTTGGCTGCCCAGGGGCATAGCTTGGTGTCTGCAAAAGGGAAACCATGGCCAACAACTATAGATGACATAGCGTAGAGTGGTGGCTTCACAACGAAACATCGTGCAACAGTTCATATTGCTTTGGAAATGGTATCAACAATGCTTGGTTACAGGAATACATCGACTAATTCACCGTAGGGCAAAATGGCGGACACATTTACCCGGAATGCCGCCTCTGACCCCTCCTTTAACGCGGATTCACGACCGCCATTTGTCTCCTGTCCCCATGCCTTGAGCACTTCTGGAAAAGTGGAAAGGCTGATTCTCGAAGTGTGATGCTGTCGGATGCCCTTCTGCCATGTGTCAATAACCATGGTGATAACAAATAGAAATACAAAAAATAATTTGCTGATGCGCATCAAGGCAAATAGCCACTAATTAATTATTTAGGGTAACGACATGTTTTATGTTGTCGTGAAATGAACAAGTGAGAAGTGAAAATGTGTCAAATGAGACACACAATCAACAAACCACATAATGTGCGAACCACCTAATAGGAAAATCACATAATCTACGAACCATTTATTTGTCCCGTGGTCGTAACTAGTAAGGGAAATGAGGGTCACTGTGACACCAAAATCAGCCCGGGTATTGAACTCGGCCCCCCAAACTACAACGTGTATAACCCGAAGTGTTTCCACTATAGGCAGAAACTTTTTGAAAGGTATAATGTAGGGTATCCTTGTCCACGTGCTACATTGGAATAAGGGGAGGTCCATCAGAGCAGGTGTGTTTGGTGGCATTTGGGTCATATTTTATTGCAGGAATGGATAATGTGTGCGCTCAGGTGGATTTTTCCTTGGATGGTTAATGTGAGGGTGTGTGTTAGTTTAGAGGAGGGGTTACTTTTGAGGAACATCCACCGCTCTTGCCAGATTTCATGGAACAGATGTGCTCTTATGAGCTCCCACAAGGAGTTTTCTAGGCGAGAAACTTCTAGGAAGCTTCCTAGCCTTGCTGCTAGTGACGTGTCGACACAATCCACTCAGTTGGCGCACTAGCAAGCAAGCACGTACAAGAAGCAACAAGAGTTAGGCTGGCAAGACGCTCAAAGTCTTATAGGCTCCAATAGCCTAGTAATCCAGAGAGAAATGACAACTGACAAGAAAACCTGACCTTGTTGTTCGTGGGTTCACCACTGTAAAAAATGGATCGATACCTCCAATTGGGTTATTGATTATCCAAACTTCTAGCTGTTTTTTGGAAGTAATCAAATGATTTAAAGGTAATACCAAAGTTTTTCATGTCATGGTCAGGACCCACTAAGTATCAATAAGGAAAGACCGACATGATTCCATGTAATGGACAAAATCCACTTGAAACAAATGCTTTAGCGTTGTGAATCTAGCACTGGCAGTGCCTAATTTGTTGAAACAACCTCAAAGTTTGGAGTAATCAAGAGGGGTAAAACAATTTTTTCCCCTAAGTGGCGGATGCTCATAGACACTTAAAAAGGTAAGTCACTGAATGGTTTATGACGCCCGTACATACACTGCAATAATGTTTTTGGAGAGATTCATGAACGGTTGTACAACCACAACATAATGTACATAAAGACGAAGCTTAACTTGTATGGACCCAGAAGGCATCGTACATGCCACATGTACCCGGTGGCTTAGCTACTCATCACATTGATGGGAAATATGTCAGCTACACTTTCAATGTAAGTATCAACTAGATGAATGACATAGGTGCCGACCCCATCAGAAAGAGTGTCAATTGCACTTTGAGATGTGGGTGCCGATCACACAAGCAATGTGTCAATTGCATTCCCAGTGTGACGACTGCACAATTCCCACAGACCCCCATTATAGAATTAATACGAGTATCGATTGCATGTTTTACAAGAGTAGCAATGTCACTACTAACGTTGGTGTCAGACAGGAGTTGATGCAAGTACGGAATGCACCAAAGCCGCAAGTGTCAAACATACAGCTGATATGAAGTGTAAGAAGTACGGTTCCTACCAGTGGCGGCAGTACCAAATGCACCAGATGATGAGTGCAGTAGGCACACCATTGCAGTTAAGAGCCAACTGGTCCTTGATGATTTTTTAACCCCCGGCACTCTCTCACATGCCATAAAAAAAGAAAAAAGAGCCAACTCAAACAAGACGTGTATAACATGCGATACGTTATGCCTCCTTGCAATTCAGTTCCACCAAAAGAAGGCATACAGTCTATACCTCTGCATGAAACACACAGGGGGACTGGAGACATTACTTGGTATGCAGAGAAAACATTATTCAGTGCTTGGGGAATATCTTGATGAGTTTGAGAATGATCAAGGATTCAAATTTCTTGTGACAAGAATTGAAACTTGGGTTGGAGCATATCACACATGGGTGTGATGAGACAAATCCAAACCTAAAGTGGTTGAAAAAACAGTGGATTACCGTGTAAGGCACCGAAGGTGCTAAACACTTCATTTAATTCTTGTGATTTGGTTACTTACACACTCATTGAATGTGTCATCATTTGGTGAATATGCCAATAGCAGTATGCCAAGAGGAAACAAATTCGAATGAAAAATTGACACACTTGATGTATTCATCAAACGTGGACCAAAACGGTGGAAATATGCTACTATACCCATGACTGACTTGTGTACAGATGCGAAGTCGGCCAAGTGTTTGGTTTTACGACATGCACAACTTGCATGATGGGTCAAATAGCAACATATTGTTGAATTGTTTTGCCCCTTATTCAGTGTTGTAGGACGGATCAGGAATGCTCTGCCCCTTGTGGAGGTATGATCCCTGGATCCGTTGTGGTGTGACTCAACTATGCTCTGTCTCATGTGAGACATGACCTATGAGTACACCATGTGGGTGAGTAGTTAACTTAGCCATTTTGTTGATTTGGCCAAGTGAGAGATCATGAGTTTGATCATGTCCCCATGCACATCTTGTTTGCTATGGAAGCTTCCAAGAATGCTGATGTTTCAAGCCCACAGTGCAAGTCTATTGGTGATGTGGCTGGGTCAGGCCACTCCCCAGGAATGTGCTTTTGAGTTCTAGGTCTGGACAGACACCTATAAAAGGATTTCCCTTGCATGCTTATCAATTTAACCCTTGTTTGATGCTCTCTTGCGTATTTACGACTTGAGCTCTTCTTGAGATGTAATGCTAAGGCGTTAGTACTATTGAAGGTGAAGTGTATGCCTGATGAAGTTTGTGGTGCATGACACATGTCAACAAAGGAAGAAGGTGCAAACACCATTGTGAGTGTTTTCAGTTATGCGGCTTCTCTGTCAGACGTGGTTAGCTCAGTAGCTAACAAAGGGTTATGGACCCATTCCTCTGGTTAGAGATGTCAAAAACTGGGGTGCAGTTCCAACGTGGCCTGACAGGTCTTCTACGTTCACGGCTCCTTTTGTGCAAGTTCTGAGTCTAAGCATGAGCTTTCTGGTTGCCTCATGTCATGTTTCTGGGAGTGGAAGACAGTTGTGAGAAAGTCCCTTTTGCGAAGAGAAAAACGAGATTTTGTATTTTTTGGGAACATGGACATGATCTGAATATTTGTAGGGCTATTCATGAGCTCTCCAACGTACCAAACCATACGTGATTTGGATCACCATAGCTCCCGCTACGTCAGCCGAAGCGTAGCACCCCAAACCAGCCGCTCAGTCGGCAGCACGTACCAAGTCTTCCGCCGAGGCGCCCTCACACATCAAGGACCCATCAAAACGCCATTCCGGAGGCACAGATTTCCCTACGCGTAGTGGTGTTGCCCCTCGTGCCTTTGGAGTCTGTTTCGATGAGTTAATCATCGTGTTTGGTGATGGAGATTGATGTGGTTCGAAACCTGTTTGCGGACCTGCAGTCAGAATTTTGACGGAGTCCCCGAGTAACAAACTGTAATACTGGGTTTCGGACTTCGAGCCAGGATTTTGGCCAAGTACCTCAGTAACAAAACTGCACTACCGAAATCCGGCGAATCATCCACCGGACGCCTCGGCAGTCCTTCCGGAGCAAAATCCCCAGTTGGCATTTTGTTACTAGTTCCGGTCAATTATTCACCGGCAGTCGAATCGTGGCCAGCTCTCAGAGCCGCCACGCACACCCCAAGTTTGGAAGCCCATATCTCTCTGGTTACTTGTCCAATTCCAATGAAACAACTTCCACCGGTTCTAGCGACTCGTCAAATTTCAGGAGTAATCCTCTATTTTAGGATCTGAGCAATCCTTGAGTCGCCAGATCCAACGACAAGGAATTTCTTCTCCCTGGTGGCTCGTCGGCGCCTCCCAGCGCCGCATTTGGACATGAAGAGGGACAAATCTTCAACATTCTCCCCCTTGCACCTGCCATGCCCGCTTCTCCTGCTTGCTCTCACTCATCTTCCACTGCGTCCTCCAGCCCATCATAGCTGGTCATCTAAAGTCCAGCCATGCTGAATGCGTGCCGGTCCACGGGTTGCGCCTTGGTCAAGCAATCCGCAAGCATGTTGTGTGTGCTACAGTGCTACAGCACCACCTGCCCATTTTTAACCATGTCCCATGCGTAGTGATAATGCACATCGATGTGATTCGTCCTACTTTGCTGCGTCGGGTTGTTAGTCAGCAAGATTGAGCTAGTGTCGTCCTTTTGCGCCACCGTAGGCTCCTGCTGCGGCACGCCCAGCTCCCCCAACAACCTGCGGAGCCACACCGCCTCCTTGACCGTCTCAGCTAGCGCGATGTACTCTGCTTCCACTATGGAGGTGGCGACACATTCCTGCTTTCTGTTGCACCATGAGACCGCTGTACGAGCGGGGAAGAACAAGTAGCCGGATGTGGACTTTTACTTGCCCACGTGGCCAACGTAGTCTGCATCCGTATAGCAGACAAGACGTAAGGGGTCCGCTTTCCCCTTGCCGTCGAACCTCAGGCACGCGTGTTGCATCGCCTGCAGGTAGCGGAGGATGCGTTTGGCCGCCTGCCAGCGTAGTAGTCCTAGATCGGCCACATACCTGCTCACTTGGCCCATCACGTACGCTAAGTCTGGTCGATTCGCCACCATGGCATACATGAGGCTGCCCACGGCCGATTGGTAGGGTACCCCTGCCATATCCTCCTGCTCTTCTTTTGTTTTTTTGGTGCCATTGCCGCACTCGGTTCACAGGTTGTGGAGATCGGACTGCCAACTGATTTGCAGTCCTCCACGTTGTACCGCTTCAGCACCTCGACCACGTATTTGGCCTGCCCCAGCTCAAGCGTGCGCTCCCTCCGGTTCCGCGTAATACTCACCCTGAGGTAGTACTCTAGCTCCCCCATGTTCGACATCTGGGATCTGCTGCTCAGCTACTCTTTCAGCCGCTCTAGGCTCAGCAATTCCGTCAAGCACAAAATCAGGTTGTCCACATAGAGTGCGACAATCTGATGGAGCTACTTGTCGTGCTGTACGTATGCATTGTGATCTGCCTCAGAGTGCTTGAACCCGAGTTGTGCCATGAAGTTGTCCATCTATTGGTACCAGCATCTGTGCGATTGTTTTAGCTCATACAAGGACTTTCGTAGCTTGAACACCTTGCCCTCTGGTGCCTCCACCCCCTCTAGCACCTCCATGTAGATCTCTTTACCTATGATGTCGTTGAGGAAGGCCGTCTTTACGTCCATTTGGAGCTCCATGTCCTTCACGGCCACCACCGCAAGGATCACCCAGATGCTTGTGAATTTGGCGACAGGAGCGATAGTCTCATTGTAGTGCTCGCCTTTACGCTGTGCCTATCCGTTCGCCACCAGCCGCATCTTGTATTTGTCAACTACACCTTCCTTTGTGAACTTGGTCTTAAAGACCCACTTTGAGCCAATGACCTTGGCATCTTTCGGCCTGTCAACCAGCTCCCACATGTCATTTTCCGTGATAAACGCCAGCTCCGCCAGCTGCGTCCCATTGATCCCCTTCAGGTCGTGCCAGCGCCTCTTACATGGTAGTTGGCTCAGTTGATGCAGCCAGTATGCACCGCGTCATGCCAATCCATCGACCGGTGCTTGCGTCGAAGCGCTTAGACGCTTTTTGCTACCTCCCGCTGTGGCGCAGTAGTTTTAGTGGCACATCGTCGCTTTTGCTGTAATCCCTACGACTCAACACGCTCTGGTGAATTATCAACCGGACGGCTTCTCGAGGATCTCTCTCACTCTGGCGAAACATCGCCCGAACGACCTGCGCGTTTGGTGGATTTTCCACCGACACCCGATGTACACTCTACCGGGAGTGCACGCCTTGGCACCCTCGGTGCCACATCCGCCGGATCCTTCTGGTGGATCTCTTGATCAGCTTGATCATCATCAGGGTCCTCCACGTCGGCTGCCACTGCTGGTGCACCTTTGCACTTTGATGCCGCATCCTCAACTTTGGTGTCCGGCGGCTCATGGTGAAGGATCTAGAACCACTCCCCTGTCTTTGAAGAGTCCACCATGCCCACGTCGTTGCTGCTGATGTAGCTCTGCTGCTCATTGAACTCGACATCTTGGCTGTGGATTACCTCCTCCTTGTGCATGTCGTAGAACCGGTACGCCTTATGCGCGCTCTCATAGCCAAGGAAGATATACGACTTTGCCTACGGCTCTAGCTTGCTGTCACGCCTCTGCGCAGCCTGCACCATTGCATGCACCTTGCACCCGAACACTTTCAGGTGTGCCACAGTTGGCTTGCCCCTGCTCCAAACCTCCTACGGTGTCTTCCAGCCGCTCTTCCCCTTTAGCACCACTGTAGGAGTGAGGCTGATGGTGTAGCTCGCATATGCACAGCTTCTGCACAGAAGCTTCGCGGTGATTCCGCATCCACCAACATGGTCCGTACCATGTTCTGCAGCGTCTAGTTTTCCCTCTCCACCACGCCGTTTGACTGAGGCAAATACAACGTAGTTTACTCCCATTTTATACCCTGCTGCTTCATCCACCCGCTACAGCCCTCGTACTCTCTGTTGTTGTCACTGCATAGCGCTCTAACCTTCTGGTCAGTCTGCCTCTCCACCACGGCGACATACTCCTTCAGCCGGTCCAGGACCTCACCTTTCTGCTTCATGAAGTATATGTAGAGTTTTCTACTGTAGTCATCTATGAAGGTGATGAAGTAATGTGCATTGCACTTTGAAGCCGTCTTTAATGGTCCGCACACATCGCTGTGTATGACCACTAGTAGGTCCAAGGCGTGATTCATGTTCTCGTTGAACGGTTTGCGCCGAGCCTTGACCAAAATGCAAGGCTTGCACTTTTTGTGCTTTGTCGCATCTGTCGCCTCTTCCGTACCGTCAATGAAAAAACCACGTACCAGCTTGTGCTTCGCCATCTCCTTCACGACTGCGGGTGAGGAATGCCTCAGTTGTCAGTACCAGAGCTCCAGATCAGCTCCCCCTCATTTGGCCAGGTTGACGGTGTGTTCTTGCAATTCTGTTGGATCTACTACCACGAGGATCACCTTGGTCTCTATAATGTAGAGGCCTCCTTCGCGCTTAGCCTCCAGCACGGGCTCGCCGACACCGTCCTTCCGCATGACTACCCCTCTTCTCCTAAAGAGCACCTCGTATTCCTTGTCAGTCAGGCGGCTTACACTTAGAATGTCAGCCAAGTCGGGTATGTGCTGCACGTCCTTGATGACACGCTGTACCCGCTTTCCACCAACCACCACCTCCATGTCCATGTCTCCTTGGCCAGCGCCGGCTCGACCTTATCGTTCGTGACCACCATGGATTTGCTGGACTTGGTGTAGTTGATGAACCCGACCTTCTCGACCTGGGTGTGCTCCTCGTCTCTGGAGTCAAGGAATTGCCGGTTTGCCTTCTTGAGGTAGTGGTTTTCAGTGCCATTGAGGAGCGACTTCTTGCCTTTGGCATCCTTGCCGCCGGCCTTTTGCCTCCTCGGTGCACTCACGGGCCCAGTGGCCTTCCTTGCTGTAATGATGGCACGCACCCTTCTTGGTGCCCTTCTTACCGCCGCCATGTCCGCCACCTCCTTTGGCCATGCATCTGCCACCACGTGTATTGGTGACGAGGGCCAATGAAGAAGACGAGGAGTCTCGACAGTCCCGTCACTGCGTATCACTGCAGATATACCGTACTGATCTTTGATTTCGTTTTTTTTCAAATTTACAATTTATGTGTTCCATGATTTTGAACACGATTTTTGCGATTGGAGTTGTTTAGGTAGCACCATTACTTTCGTTGAACGATAATGTCGAATCCTTGAATTCGACGAACTGGCTCAACTCCAGGCGATGACGAGCGCGCGAGCGAGCGACTTCGCATCTGACCACGAAAAAAATAGCGCAAAACATGCATTGCGCTCCGTCTGACATGTCTGACGTGCGAGGAATCCACGTCAGACATGTCAGATAGCGCAAGTCTCACACATTTAGTCCAGTATTCCGAGCGTGAATTGAATTGACTGTAAAAAAATGTTCGATTTTGATCACAACCGCGCTGGTAGAACACGGGCCGTGTGAACGAATATTTACATGATGGCCGACGAAGGAATTATTTAGGTGGTACCTAATCAATTCGTTGAAAAAAAATCGTTCATGAAAAATCATCAAAAATATATTTATAATCGAATTCAAAGATCAATAGGGTATTCTGCGACTGCGCCATAGGTGAGCTTGTCCTCTGCCCATCCTCCCAAAACTATGATGAGAGGGCTCCAACTTTCAGTAAGGGCCATGAGGAGGGCCATCACCTACAGCTGCGTGTCGATCTTCCACCCCACATCGTTGTATTGTGAGGCGAGCGACTCGATCTGCTACATGGCAGAGATGACATCATCTCCCTCCTCGATTTTCACCGTCAGGAGTTACTTCATTATGAATATTTTATTTGCCAACGACTTGGATTGATGGATGGCGTAGAGTTTTTCCTAAGCCTTGGCTGCCAGCTTGCAGCCCTGGAAGTAGTCCCACTACGACTCGGCCGTCCCGAACACCAACAGCATGAGCGCCTTAGTGTCCTTCTTTGCAAAGGCCTCCTTCTGCGCTTCAGTCGCAGTCACTTCGTCGAGGACTTCCATTCCCTTCATGACCTCCAGCAGCCCCTTATGCGTGAGGTGCAACTCAAAGTGCTACCTCCATAACCCGTAGCCAGGACCACCTGGTACTTCCGGATGGGCTGCGTCTCCTTCTGCACCATTTGCATGTATTCAACTCCGATACCTCAGAGCTTGACGGCGATGTCATCCCGGACGACGATCCCGTCACCATGAAAGCCGTGAGCGATTTGTAGACCGGTCAGGGCTGTGGGCCCATAACCCTTTGTTAGAAACTGGGATGCAGTTCCAACATGGAATGACAGTTCTTCTACGTTCACGGGTTCTCTTGTGCAAGTTCTGAGTCGAAGCATGAGCTTTCTGGTCACCTCACGCTATGTCTATGTGAGTGGAAGACAGTCGTGAGACAGTCACTTTTGCGAAGAGAATAACATGATTTTGCATTTTTTTTAACATGGACATGATATGAAAATTTATAGGGATAGCCATGAACTCTCTCACGTACCAAACCGTGCATGATTCTGATCACCGTAGCTCCCGCTACGTCAGCCGAGGTGCAGCACCCCAAACCATTTGCTCAGTCAGCGGCGAAAACCAAGTCGTCCGCCAAGGCGCCCTCAGACATCAAGGTTCCATCAAAACGCCATTCCGGAGGCGCAGATGTCCCTATGCGTAGTGGCGGTGCTCCTCGCGCCTTTGGGTTCTGTTTTGATGACTTAATCATCGTGTTTGGTGATGGGGATTGATGTGGTTCGAAACCTGTTCGCGGACCTACAGTCAAAATTTTTACGAAGTCCCCGAGTAACAAATTGTACTACTGAGTTTCGGACTTCGAGCCAGGATTTTGGCCAAGTCCCTCAGTAACAAAACTGCAATACTGAAATCTTGCAAATCATCCACCAGACGCCTCGGCAGTCCTTCCGGAGCAAAATCCCCAGATGGCATTTTGTTACTCATTCCGGTCAATTATGCAATGGCAGTCGAACCGCAACCAGCTCCCAAAGCCGCCGTGCACATCCTAACTTTGGAAGCCCATATCTCCCTCGTTACTAGTCCGATTCGGGTGAAACAACTTCCACCGGATTCAACGACTTGTCAACTTTTAGGTGCAAGCTTCCATCATAGGATCCAAGCAATCCTCGAGCCTGCAGATCCAACAACGAGGAATTTCCTCTCTCTGGCAACTTGTGGGTGCCTCCCGGCGCCGCACTTGGGCATGCAGAAGGGAAAAACTTCAACAAGATAAGTTTCACGCACGAAACCACTAAATTCACAAGTATTGCGAGTACCTTTGCTCTCACCCAACATCTCTGTTTGCATGTCAATCATTAGCCGGAGGGGAATGCAATACCCTACTGCTCTTGATATTCGATATTAACTATTTAAAGTATCACCACTTGGGTCATAGGTCAATTTTGTCTGGTTATTTTTCACAGTCATTTGTGTTTTTTTTGTTCCTCGATGATGCTCGTGCAACTCACAGTAGGAGCGACGAGCGTAGGTGCAGCCGCTCCATCATTCAAACGGCTACACTTGAACGTTTGCATTTTTGAATGCACAAAGCAATGATTGGACAGCCATTCAGCTAGCCAATCAAAGCCATCGCAACCGATTGGCAGTTTAAAGCTTTGAACATCAGCAGCAAAGACCGGTCGACGGACTTCGCTACAACAAAGACCGGTCGACGGACTTCGCTACAGCGAAGTCCGTCGATCGGTCTTCACTGTTCGCATGAGCTGTTCAAATCGTCGAAATAAAAAAGTCATATGGCCCATCGTCGAATATCAGGTTTCACGGGCCCTCCAAATATCGAAATTAATGACATAGCTTAACAATTCCAAAAGTGGATTTCCTTGATTGAAAATTTTATGCATAATCCCATCCGTCCAATATCAAGCGCAGTAGGATACATCTGCACCTTTCCGCCTTGGGAACTGACATCAGCCTACACCAGCCTACATCTGCTTGCATCGGCCAAAGTGAACAGGGCAAGCAGTTGCCTCTTCTCACCAACAGCCAACAACGGCCTCAAAAATAGATGCGTCAGTTTAAAAAATAGATATATCAGCTGTAGCATTTGTAGTTATAGGGATGGTAGGAACAGGGGAACCAGGGAACCATTCTCCTATCCTGAGGTTCGATGGAGTGGGGTTTGCACTCAAGAAGTGGCATTTTGAGATCCTCATGGATGATAGCGATTTGCTAGGATATTTTAAAGGAACTATCCCAGCACCAAAGGAGGAGGGTGCGGACCTTGTGGCATGGGTTAAGCTCAACAAGAAGGCTCTTGCCGTTCTTGTGTCCTCCATACAACCCTCAGTCCTTTCACACATCAGCGGTTGTATAGTGGCAGTTGCGGCATACGCCAAACTAGGCAAGGTGTTTCAGTCCTCCTCACTTGCAAACCTTCTCTTCATTCTACAAAACTTGATCAGCATGAGACTTGGTGAAGGGGAGGATGTCTCCGTCTTTATGCAAAAGTTTGAGACGCTCTTGCAACAAGCCACCGGCATGGGATGGGATCTGAAATCTGATATGCAAGCCATGATCTTTCTGATGACGCTGCCAGAGAGCTGGGGTCCCATGATCACAGTGATTGGAGGGTCGACTGAAGAGCAAGCATCCTACACCACCGTCTCGGAGTATGTGTGTAATGAAGCCAGGTGTCACAACAGCAGTGAAGCAAACATGGCTACCTTTACCTCACGAAGCAGCTACACCTTCTGCAATACCTCCTCCTCTGAGTACAAGGGAGGCAACAGCACTTGAAATAGTGGATGTGGTCCAAAGTGCCAAGGAAACTGCCACAACTGTGGTAAGGCTAGACACTAGGCTCGAGAGTGCCGGGCACCCTAGAAGGAGGGAGGAGACAAGGATGAATGGCGAAGGGAAAATGGTGGGAAGGATCCCACAAGCTTGATAGCTGAGTGTACCTCCTGTTAGCTACTGAGCTATCCACCTCTGGCAGAGAAGCCGCGAAACCGAAAAGCTCACAAAGGTTTTTAGGCCTTCTTCCTTTGTTGACATGTGTCATGCACCCCAAACTTAATCAGGCATACACTTCACCTTCAAGAGTACTAACGCCTTAGCATTACATCTCAAGAAGAGCTCAAGTCGTCAATACGCAAGAGAGCATCAAGCAAGGGTTGATTGATCAGCATGCAAGACAAGTCCTTTTATAGCTGTCTGTCCAGTCCTA
>SZWC01015648.1:0-14546 GCA_023375785.1 Penium margaritaceum | reverse complement strand
AGAGTCCATCAACGCGAGGAACGTGTGCGACAACCTTCTTGGAAGAGTAGGAAATGTTGATGTCCTTGGTGGGAACTATCACCGCTTCCTTCTCTGTAAAGACCACTGTCATGCCATGGTCAGTTATCTTAGAGACGGAGAGCAGGTTGGCTGTGAAGGAGGGCAAGTAGACCACCCCCTCTAGCTTGAGGTCGGAAACTCCACCGTTGACACCCACTGTGACCAGCTTGTCACCAATCCCCTCAGCTGCCTCAACCTTGCCGTTGGCGACTCTGAAGTTCTTGTTACACGGAGCAAGAGAGATGAAGTCTCTCTTCTCGTAAGTGGTGTGCTCGTTTGTGCCCGAGTCAAGGCCATAGGCTCCTGGCCTGAGTATCGCCCGCCCTTTGTTGGAGGCACACTCAGCCATCAAGCTTGTGGGATCCTTCCCACCATTTCCCCCTCGCCATTCATCCCCGTCTCCTCCCTCTCTCTTGGGTGCACGGCACTCTCGAGCCCAGTGTCCGGCCTTGCCACAGTTGTGGCAGTTTCCTTGGCGCTTTGCACCCCTTCCACTGTTGCTAGTGCTGTTGTTTCCCTTGTACCCAGAGGATGAGGTATTGCGGAAGGTGCCGCTGCTCCGTGAGGCAAAGGCAGCCATGTTTGCTTCCCTACTGCTACGACGCATGGATTCATTCTGCACATACTCAGAGACGGTGGTGTAGGAAACTAGATCTTCAGTCCACCCTCCAATCACTGTTATCATGGGGCCCCAACTTTCCGGCAGCGTCATCAGAAAGATCATGGCCTGAATGTCGGATTTTTTGTTGCAAGAGCGTCTCAAACTTCTGCATGAAGGCGGAGACATCCTCCCCTTCACCAAGCCTCATGCTGATGAGGTTTTGTAGAATGAAGAGACGGTTGGCAAGTGAGGAGGACTGAAACACCTTGCCGAGTTTGGCGTATGCCGCGGCTGCCACTGTACAACCGCTGATGTGCGAAAGGACTGAGGGTTGTATGGAGGACACAAGAATGGCGAGAGCCTTCTTGTTGAGCTTGACCCATGCCACAAGGTCAGCACCCTCCTCCTTTGGTGCTGGGATACTTCCGTCAAAATATCNCAGATCTCTGTCATCCATGATGATCTCAAACTGCCACTTCCAGAGTGCAAACCCCTCTCCATCAAACTTGAGGATGGGCGAATGATTCCCTGGTTCCCCTGTCCCTGCCATCTCCACAACTACAACTGCTTCAGCTGCTGCACCTGTTGTTGATGCCGATGAACCTGTGTTTGAGGCCGTTGTAGGCTGTTGGTGAGAAGAGGAAACTGCTTTCCCTGTTACCGTTGGCCGTTGCAAGCAGATGTAGGCTGATGTAGGCTGATGTAGGCTGATGTCAGCTCCCAAGGTAGAAAGGTGCAGATGTGTTGCATTCCCCTCCTGCTGATGTTGCCCTGCAAACAGAGAATTTGGGTGAGAGCGAAGGTGCTCTCACTGCTTGTGACCTTAGCGGTTGCGTGCGTGAAACTTCCCTAACCAGAGGAGTGGGCCCATAACCCTTTGTTAGCTACTGAGCTAACCACCTCTGGCAGAGAAGCCGTGAAACCGAAAAGCTCACAAAGGTTTTTAGGCCTTCTTCCTTTGTTGACATGTGTCATGCACCCCAAACTTAATCAGGCATACACTTCACCTTCAAGAGTACTAACGCCTTAGCATTACATCTCAAGAAGAGCTCAAGTCGTCAATACGCAAGAGAGCATCAAGCAAGGGTTGATTGATCATCATGTAAGACAAGTCCTTTTATAGCTGTCTGTCCAGTCCTAGAACTCAAAAGCACATTCCTGGGAAGTGGCCTGAACCAGCCACGTCACCAATAGACTTGCACTGTGGGCTTGACACATAAGCATCCTAGTGTCAAGGTGACAGACCAACCATGTAGCGTCCAAGAAGCTACGGACTTTCTTTCTTGGAAGCTTCCGCAGCAAACAAGATATGCATGGGGCCAGGATCGACCTCATGACCTCTCACTTGGCCAAATCAACAAAATGGCCAAGGTAACCATTCACCCACATGGTGTACTCACAGGTCATATCTCACAAGAGACAGAGCATAGTTGAGTCACACTACAACGGATCTAGGGGTCATACCTCCACAAGGGGCAGAGCATTCCTGATCCGTCCTACAACACTGACCAAGGGGCAAAAACATTCAACACCTCCAACGAAGGAAGGGCGATACTCAGGCCAAGAGCTTACGACCTTGACTCAGGCACAAACGAGTACACCACTTATGGGAAGAGAGAATTCATCTCTCTTGCTACATGCAACAAGAAATTCAGAGTCGCCAACGGCAAGGTTGAGGCAGCAGAGGAGATTGGTGACAAGTTGGTCACGGTGGGTGTCAACAGTGCAAACTCCGACCTCAAGCTAGAGGGGGTAGTCTACTTGCCCTCCTTCATAGCCAACCTGCTCTCTGTCTCTAAGATAAATGACCATGGCATGATATTTTTCTTTATAGAGAAGGAAACAACGATAGTCCCTACCAAGGACATCAACATTTCCTACTCTGCCAAGAAGGTTGTAGTACAGGTTCCTCGGATTGATGGACTCCACGTCTTGGAGCCCAAAATGACAACATCATTGGATGAATCTTTGGCGGACATTGATGATGAGGAGAGCAGCAAAACTGATTTCGATAATGAGGGACATGTTGGAGCAGTGGAAGCAGTGGTAGCAAAAGATTTATCTAACAAAAATGCAAGCAAATACATCCACCAAAGCTGTTCATTCTAGCCAGTGCACATCCTCCGAGAACCTGTGGCACAGTTGCTTTGGACACGTGGCTCATCGCACATTGGTTCTCATGGGAAAGCATGAGGTAGTGCATGAGATGGAGCTTGGTGATGACGCAGAGGAAGCCGAGATCTTGTGTGAGCCATGCCTTCAAGGCAAGGTGAAGAAGAAACCCTTCAAGCGCAATGGTACGCGTGATCTTGCACCCCTTGACCTCATCTACTCTGACATGTGCGGTCCCTTTTGCATACCGTCCAATGGAGGCAGCACATATTTCCTCACATGCATCAACAACAACAGTCGCAATATTAGGACATACTTTCTCAAAAAGAAACATCAGGTGAAGGAGAATCTACAAGCCTTTGTTGCTATGGTTGAGTGACAGACTATAAATAAGTTGAATGTATTCAGGATGGACAATGGGAGGGAGTATGAAGCCTGCATGGAGTGGTTCAAGATACAGGGAACTGAACACCAGAAAACTACTCCCTACTCACCTCAAAGCAACGGCGTAGCAGAGAGGATGAACCAGAACCTCCTGGGCATGACAAGTTGCATGCTCTTCTATGCCAAGATGCCTCCTAGGTTCTGTGCTGAAGTAGCACGCATAGCTACCTATCTTGTGAACCTCACACCTACAGCAACTCTACGAAAGAGAGGCAGGAAGAAGCAGACACAGTAGCTGAAGACGCCTCAAGAAGCATGTTCAGGCAAGAGGCCGGAAGCCTCCCATCTCAAGGTGTTTGGTTACAGTGGTTTAACCAAGGTCCAGGGCGGTGAGGATCCTGGAAAGCTTGATGCAAGAGCGTGCAAGCGTATTTTCATCGGCTATGACGCCGCGCATAGAGCTTATAAACTATGAAACCAAGGACCTAAGAATGTCATCCGCAATGAAGACATGGATTTCCATGAAATTTTTGTGAGGAAGGGGGGGCTTATCGAACTTGAGAACACTCCAAAACAGGAAGAGTGGCTCACACTTCTCGAGGAGGGAGACAAAGCACCAGCACAATGGCAAGTGCTATGTACTACAATAGGGAGAGAAGCTGATGAAGATGACTCAGAGGAATTAGACTCCGAGTCTGACATATCCGATCCTCTAGACCATGAGGAGGATGCCTCTCCCATAATCAAGGACAAAACAGACCTCCAGCCTCTACATCAATCGCAATAGCCAGCAGGTCTAAGAAGTAGTTCAAGTCTCAAAGTTCCTCGGCAGCATTACAACATGGACAGGGGTGAATGGACAGGATTCGATGAGTCATTCCTGGTTCAAGAGGAGCCAACGTCTATCGCAGAGGCACTTACACGGCCTGACAAAACTGAGTGGGGTGAAGTAATTTGTAGTGAACTCAGCTCCATTGAGGAGAATGGGCCATGGGTGCTGGTGGACAGACCTGCCGGCGCTCACGTTGTGGGATCCTAGTGGGTACTAAAAATAAAAAGGAAACAGGATGGCAAGATAGACAAGTACAAGGCACAGGTGGTAGCAAAGGGGTTCTCTCAACGGCCTAGTGCAGAGTACGAGACCTTTGCTCCCGTTGTGACGTTTGCCTCCATCCAGTCAATGCTCCCCATTGTTACTGCTGAGAACATGGAGATCCACCAGATGGATGTCAAGATAGCATTTCTTTACGGCAAACTTGACAAGGAGGTACTGATGGAGGTTCCGGAGGGGGTTGATGCTCCCGAGGGCAAGGTGTACAGATTGGAGAAGGCGATCTATAGGCTCAAACAAGCGCCAAGACTTTGGTACGATGAGATGGATACGTTCATGGCCAAGGAGCCCTTCATGCACTGTGACAACGACCCTAGCATGTACGTGCATGAGAGCAACAAAGGGACTATGCTGGTCGCCTTGTACGTTGATGAACTGATTCTATGCTCTTCTTCAATGCAACTGCTAAACGATCTCAAGGGGTAGCTGAGTAGCAGATTTGAGATGAAGGACACAGTCCTCTTGAATTTTATCTCGGAATTGCCATCAACCGTGACACAGCAGCAGGGACCATCAGCCTAAACTAGACAAAGTACGTTGACTCCATCCTCAAACGATACGACATGGCAGATTGCAAGCCTGCCAGCACACTCGTGAGCTCAGAGTGCAAGCTCTCCTCCTCCATGTCCCCATCCAACGAAGCAAAGAAAAATGACATGATGGGCATTCCATATTAGTCTGTAGTGGACAGTCTGATATATGCCATGGTCGCCACCCGAACAGAAATAGCCCATGCTGTTGGACAGGTGAGCCGGTTTGTGGCCAATCCTCGTCCACTTCACTTGCAGGCTGTGAAGCGCATCATGCGCTACCTTCAGGGGACGTGGAATGTGGGGCTCCAGTTTGGAGGCATCGCTGGATTCGCGTCACTCCGTCTCATGTTCTACACTGATGCTGATTGGGCAGGGAATATTGATGACAGAAAATCTACCTCCGGCTTCGTGTGTATGTTGAATGGAGGTGCATTCAGTTGGGCAAGTCGCAAGCAGGAATGTGTCTCTCTGTCAATAGCTGAAGGTGAGTACATCGCCTTGGCTGAGATGTGTTAGAGATGGAGTGGCTATGAAGCTTGCTATCTGAGATGAAGGCACCATAGGCAACGGCGACGGTCATCAAGATTGAAAACATGAGTGCGATTCATATGTCCAAGAACCCTGTCCTATCCAGGCGCACAAAGCACATCGAGATCCGCTACCACTATGCTCGAGACTTGGTCTACAAGCAAACAGTGGAGCTCGAGTATGACGGTACCAAGCTGAACGGGCTTACATGCTTACAAAGCCACTGGATAATTGTTGGCACTAGTGGGTTTGGAGGTACCCTCAAGGATGCCTAGCTCTTACTGGTACACACTACCAATGTTTTGGGGCAGCCAATGGACACCAATGGTGAAGAGTGTGGAGGACAAGGATCACGGATGTGAGTGGGCAGAACACGTCGCATTCAGTAGATTTAAATCGAAACACGTTTTTGTTGCTTAGCATAGTGAGATAATATCAGATCCTTATACCCTGTGATCTAAGCTTTCCAACGCATCCAAGCATGCCCAAATCAGAGCAGTAGAGCCCTTTCTACGGCCGTCGAAGTAACCCTTGGTGGAGCCACCCACCTTGCCTTGCACGCTAGGCAATGGGAGGCGCTTCGACGATGACCCGTCAAAGCGCCTTTCCTCGCCCAGAATTCAAGGAGAAGTGTATCCTGGTCAAGGAGGTCCTTATGGTTCCCTCATTCATGACCTTACTGCATTTGGAGCCCATTGGGGACGAACTCGGATCACTGGCGGTGGATTATCCCGCCACCCATGGCAGGTACCAGATTCCACCTGCCCAACACCCGATTTTCGGGCTAGGCTAACTTTCTGAATACTCACTCAAATTGAGCGATTGAAAGCTTAATCTTGCATGTAAAAATCTAAGGAATCCAAATCTAAAGTCAGATCAGGTGTTCTACCACTTCTCAGTGGTCTAACCAGGGATTACGATCAACAGCACTCATGGCAAGGGGCACACCATGTCAACAATCTCCCCCTTGCACCGAAGCCTTGATGCCCTGTCCTTGGAACCTGTAGCATTTTGAACTTCACAGTGCAGACTGAGCTCATGCAGCTTGTGTCGTGCCTGTCCTTGGGCTGTGCCTTGGTCATGGCATCGGCGAGCATGCGCTTAGTGCCACAATGCACAATAGCCACATCTCCCTTCGCCACCAAGTCCCGCGTGTAGTGATGACGGATCTCGATGTGCTTGGTCCTCCTGTACAGCACTAAGTTCCGGGTGAAGCTGATGGCACTCATGTTGTCAACATTGAGTACCGTGGGCTTCCTTTGCGGCATGCTGATCTCCTTTAGCAGCCGCCGCAGCCACACCGCCTCCTTTGCGGCTTCCGCAAGCGCTATGTACTCAGCTTCAGTGCTGGACAGTGCCACGCAATCCTGCTTCCTGCTTGCCCATGAAACTGCTGCACCGCCAAGCACAAAAACGTACCCCGACGTTGATTTTCTGTCATCCACATCACCAGCCCAGTCGGCATCGGAGTAGCCGACCAACTCGAGGGAGTCGTCACGTGCTCCCCCACCAAACACAAGCCGCGACTGATTTGCCGCCTTGAGATAGCGAAGGATTTGCTTCACCGCTTGCCAATGCAACGGCCCGGGGTCAGCGACATAGCGACTCACTTGGCCCTCCGCGAAGGCCAGGTCGGGCCGCGTCACCACCATGGCGTACATGATGCTCCCCACTGCGGACTGGTATGGCACACCTGTCATCTCCTCTTTCTCCTCGTCCGTACTCAAGACCATGCTCGAGCTCAGCTCATATGTGGTGGTCATGGGTGTGCCGATGGGGTTGCACTCCTCCATGTTGTAGCGGCGGAGCACCTCTTGCACGTACTTTGCCTGCCCCATCTCGAGCGTGCGTGCCTTGCGGTCCCTCTTGATGGCGACGCTGAGGTAGTACTCGAGCTCGCCCATGTCGGTCATTTTGAACCGACCGNCCCACTGCGGACTGGTATGGCACACCTGTCATCTCCTCTTTCTCCTCGTCCGTACTCAAGACCATGCTCGAGCTCAGCTCATATGTGGTGGTCATGGGTGTGCCGATGGGGTTGCACTCCTCCATGTTGTAGCGGCGGAGCACCTCTTGCACGTACTTTGCCTGCCCCATCTCGAGCGTGCGTGCCTTGCGGTCCCTCTTGATGGCGACGCTGAGGTAGTACTCGAGCTCGCCCATGTCGGTCATTTTGAACCGACCGTCCAGCTGCCGCTTCAGGTTCACCAATTCCTCCATGTCCAACGATACGAGGATGAGATCATCCACGTAAAGTACCACGATCTGGTGCAACCCCGGCTGCTTCCGCACATACACGCTGTGATCCGCCTCGCAGCGCTTGAAGCCAAGCTCGGCCATGAAACCGTCTATTTTCAGGTACCACATGAGTGGCGCTTGCTTCAGCCTGTAGTGTGCCCTGTGAAGCAGGTACACCTTCCCCGACAGCGCTTCCACCCCCTCCGGCACCTCCATGTAGACCTCCTTGTCCAGGTCGCCATTGAGGAATACGGTTTTCACGTCCATTTGGTGGACTTCGTAGTCGCGAGCAGCCGCCACCGACAGGATGGAGCGGATGGAGCGGATGGAGGCAAATTTCGCCACTGGTGTGAAGGTTTCATCGTAGTGTTCACCCTTCCGCTGGGCGTACCCCTTTGTGACCAGCCGTGCCTTGTACCGCTCCACCTTCCCCTCCTTGGTGAGCTTCTTCTTGAAGATCCACTTGGAGCCAATGATTTTCGTGCCCTCCGGCCTGTCAATCAGCTGCCAAGTGCAGTTCTCTTCATGGAAGGCGAGCTCAGATTTTATAGCTCTCTCCCACTCAACCCCATCCTTCTGCTGCAATGCCTCCTTGACGGTCTTGGGCTCCTCTTGCGCAAAGAACACTCGAGCGAGCCCAGTCCAGATGCCCTCCGCGGTATCGTACCTCTTTGTTGTCCTCCTTGTGCACCCGCTTCTCCGGAGCTGCTGATGTTGAGGCTGCTGCTACTGCCGTTGCTGCTGCTGTTGCTGCTGCTGT
Source organism: Penium margaritaceum (assembly GCA_023375785.1). Lineage (NCBI taxonomy): Eukaryota > Viridiplantae > Streptophyta > Zygnematophyceae > Desmidiales > Peniaceae > Penium > Penium margaritaceum. The sequence goes on along the minus strand of SZWC01015648.1, from coordinate 6,219 downwards.
TGCTGCTGCCCCCTCGCGGTGCCACTCGTACCACTGGCCTGCTCCCCCTCTCTCAGGGACCGTGGGGATGTGGGCTCACTCCCCACCTCTTTGTTCAGCTCCACTGCTGCCGGCGCTTCGGACTCATTGTCCAACTCAGCTGAATGCAAATAAGCCGTTCCCACATCGCCCGGATGGTTCTCACCGACTGGAGCCGATGGGACGTCACCCTCTTTTGTGTCCTCCGGCGTCTCCCCCTCGAGGAGTGGCAGCCACTCCCCCCGCTTGGAGAGACCCGCGTCCTTGTCCGTCCAATGGCTGTCCTCGTCAAACGTGACATCGTGACTCTTCACAATCTGCTGCCTCCGCGGGTCGAACAGCCGGTACATCTTGCTCCCGCTCTCGCACCTGATGAAGATGCATCGGCGAGTCCACGGGTCCAGCTTGCCCCGCCCCTCCCGTACCTGCACAACAGCATGTGCAACACATCCAAACGTACGGAGGTGAGCCACAATTGGCTTCCTCCCGCTCCACACTTCCTGTGGCGTCTTCCACACTTTGGACTCCGCGTCTTTTAGCGGCTTCGTCGGCGTCAGGTTCGTGATGTACGCCGCTGTCCGTGGCGCCTCGCCCTAGTACCACTGTGCGAGGCCGGCATCGCTCAACATGGACCGGACCATGTTGAGGATGGTGCGGTTTGCCCTCTCGGCGATACCGTTCTGCTGCGGACAGTGTGGCATAGTTTTCCACCACACAATCCCCTTGCTCTTCATCCATGCCAAGAAGCCCTCATACTCGCTGCCGTTGTTGCTCCAGAACGCCTTCACCTTCAACTCCGTTTGCCGCTCCACAACCACCACGAACTCTTGTATACACGACAAGACATCGCTCTTCCTCTTGATGATGTAGAGGTAGAACTTCCGGCTGTGGTCATTGATGAAGGTGACGAAGTAGCGAGCGCCCCCGATTGAGCTCTCGAATGGTCCACACACGTCAGTGTGCACCACCTCCAACTTTGCCGATGCTCGCATCCCTTTGCCATTAAACGACTGTCGTGTCGCTTTGCCGACCATGCACGGCTCGCACACGGCATCCTTGGCTTTGTCGAGGCTCTTGACCTCAAGACCCCGCACCACTTCCTTCTTTGCCATGTCCCTCACAGTTGAGGGAGCAATGTAGCATAGGAAACAATGCCATAGGTCCAGGTCTCCATCATCATTCCTCGCGAGGTGGGCAACGTCGGACCCCGCCCGACTTCCGAGGATCTTTGCATGTAGCAAGTACAAGTCGTCCTCTCGCTTTCCACGTACAATTACCTCACCGTACCCCTCCTTCCGGATGATGACCTCCTTCTTGTTGAAGAGCACCTAAAGCCCCTTGTTTGTAAGGCGGCTCACTGACAGCAGGCAGAACTTGACGTTGCCCCACTCTCTCTCCCACCACGCTGCATCCATTCATTGCGAACGTACTCAGCCCACTTCGGGTACTTCAGCTCATTAGCGGACCAGTCGCCTACGACGGTGATCATGGGACTCCAACTGTCTGGCAAGGCCAGGAGGAAAATCATGGCTTGCACCTGAGGGTCGACCTTCCACCCGGTGGCTACGCACTCGGCAGTTAGGGACTCAATCTGCTGCAGGATCTCTATGATGTCGTCGCCTTTGTTGGCTCAGAGGGTGAAGAACCTCTTGAAGACGAAGAGCTGGTTAGCAAGGTTGGTAGACAGGTAGATGGTGCATAGCTTCTTCAGGCCTCCGCGACCTCTGTGCATCCTTGAATGAGGGAGCGCTATGTCGGAGCAAGCGCATACACCAACAAAGCAAGTGCCTTCTTGTTGTGCTTCTTGTACCAATGTGATGCTCACATCCAATGCGTGAGCATCACATTGGTACACACAATGCGTGAGCATCACATTGGTACACTCAATGCTTGAGCATCAAATTGGTACACTCAATGCGTGAGCATCACGTTGGTATACGCAATGCGTGAGCATCACACTGGTACACTCAATGCGTGAGCATCACATTGGTACACTCAATGCGTGAGCATCACATTGGTACACTCAATGCGTGAGCATCACATTGGTACACTCAATGCGTGAGCATCACATTGGTACACTCAATACGTGAGCATCACACTGGTACACTCAATGCGTGAGCATCACATTGGTAGACTCAATGCGTATCACATTGGTACACTCAATGCATGAGCATCACATTGGTACACTCAATGCGTGAGCATCACATTGGTACACTCAATGCTTGAGCATCAAATTGGTACACTCAATGCGTGAGCATCACGTTGGTATACACAATGCGTGAGCATCACACTGGTACACTCAATGCGTGCGCATCACATTGGTACACTCAATGCATGAGCATCACGTTGGTACACTGAATGCGTGAGCATCACATTGGTACACTCAATACGTGAGCATCACACTGGTACACTCAATGCGTGCGCATCACATTGGTACACTCAATGCGTGAGTATCACATTGGTACACTCAATGCGTGAGCATCACATTAGTACACGCAATGCGTGAGCATCACATTGGTACACTCAAAGCGTGAGCATCACATTGGTAGACTCAATGCGTATCACATTGGTACACTCAATGCATGAGCATCACGTTGGTACACTGAATGCGTGAGCATCACATTGGTACACTCAATACGTGAGCATCACACTGGTACACTCAATGCGTGCGCATCACATTGGTACACTCAATGCGTGAGTATCACATTGGTACACTCAATGCGTGAGCATCACATTAGTACACGCAATGCGTGAGCATCACATTGGTACACTCAAAGCGTGAGCATCACATTGGTAGACTCAATGCGTATCACATTGGTACACTCAATGCATGAGCATCACGTTGGTACACTGAATGCGTGAGCATCACATTGGTACACTCAATACGTGAGCATCACACTGGTACACTCAATGCGTGCGCATCACATTGGTACACTCAATGCGTGAGTATCACATTGGTACACTCAATGCGTGAGCATCACATTAGTACACGCAATGCGTGAGCATCACATTGGTACACTCAAAGCGTGAGCATCACATTGGTAGACTCAATGCGTATCACATTGGTACACTCAATGCATGAGCATCACGTTGGTACACTGAATGCGTGAGCATCACATTGGTACACTCAATACGTGAGCATCACACTGGTACACTCAATGCGTGCGCATCACATTGGTACACTCAATGCGTGAGTATCACATTGGTACACTCAATGCGTGAGCATCACATTAGTACACGCAATGCGTGAGCATCACATTGGTACACTCAATGCGTAAGCATCAGATTGGTACCCTCAATGCGTGAGAATCACGTTGGTACACTCAATGCGTGAGCATCACACTGGTACACTCAATGCGTGAACATCACATTGGTACACTCAATGTGTGAGCATCACATTGGTACACTCAATGCGTGAGAATCACGTTGGTACACTCAATGCGTGAGCATCACACTGGTACACTCAATGCGTGAACATCACATTGGTACACTCAATGTGTGAGCATCACATTGGTACACTCAATGCATCAGCATCATGTTTGTACACTCAATGTGTGAGCATCACACTGGTACACTCAATGCATGAGCATCAAATTGCTACACTCAATGTGTGAGCATCACATTGGTACACTCAATGCGTGAGCATCACATTGGTACACTCAATGCATGAGCATCACATTGGTAAACTCAATGCGTGAGCAAAACATTGGTACACTCAATGCGTGAGCATCACATCGGTACACTCAATGCGTGAGCATCACATTTGTACACTCAATGCGTGAGCATCACGTTGGTATACACAATGCGTGAGCATCACACTGGTACACTCAATGCGTGAGCATCACATTGGTACACTCAATGCGTGAGCATCACACTGGTACACTCAATGTGTGAGCATCACACTGGTACACTCAATGCGTGCGCATCACATTGGTACACTCAATGCGTGAGCATCACATTGGTACACTCAATGCGTGAGCATCGAATTGGTACACTCAATGCGTGAGAATCACATTGGTACACTCAATGCGTGAGCATCACATTGCTACACTTAATGTGTGAGCAACACATTGGTACACACTATGCGTGAGCATCACACTGGTACACTCAATGCGTGAGCATCACATTGGTACACTCAATGCGTGAGCATCGAATTGGTACACTCAATGCGTGAGAATCACATTGGTACACTCAATGCGTGAGCATCACACTGATACACTCAATGCGTGAGCAGCACATTGGTACACTCAATGCGTGAGCATCGAATTGATACACTCAATGCGTGAGAATCACATTGGTACACTCAATGAGTGAGCATGACATTGGTACACTCAATGCGTGAGCATCAGATTGGTACACTCAATGCGTGAGCATCACATCGGTACACTTCATGCGTGAGCATCACGTTGGTACACTCAATGCACGAGCATCACACCGGTACACTCAATGCGTGAGCATCACATTGCTACACTTAATGTGTGAGCAACACATTGGTACACACTATGCGTGAGCATCACATTGGTACACTCAATACGTGAGCATCACATTGGTACACTCTATGCGTGAGCATCACACTGGTACACTCAATGTGTGAGCATCACACTGGTACACTCAATGCATGAGCATCACATTGCTACACTCAATGCATGAGCATCACATTGGTACACTCAATGCATGAGCATCACGTTGGTACACTCAATGCGTGAGCATCACACTGATACACTCAATGCGTGAGCAGCACATTGGTACACTCAATGCGTGAGCATCGAATTGATACACTCAATGCGTGAGAATCACATTGGTACACTCAATGAGTGAGCATGACATTGGTACACTCAATGCGTGAGCATCAGATTGGTACACTCAATGCGTGAGCATCACATCGGTACACTTCATGCGTGAGCATCACGTTGGTACACTCAATGCACGAGCATCACACCGGTACACTCAATGCGTGAGCATCACATTGCTACACTTAATGTGTGAGCAACACATTGGTACACACTATGCGTGAGCATCACATTGGTACACTCAATACGTGAGCATCACATTGGTACACTCTATGCGTGAGCATCACACTGGTACACTCAATGTGTGAGCATCACACTGGTACACTCAATGCATGAGCATCACATTGCTACACTCAATGCATGAGCATCACATTGGTACACTCAATGCATGAGCATCACGTTGGTACACTCAATGCGTGAGCATCACACTGATACACTCAATGCGTGAGCAGCACATTGGTACACTCAATGCGTGAGCATCGAATTGATACACTCAATGCGTGAGAATCACATTGGTACACTCAATGAGTGAGCATGACATTGGTACACTCAATGCGTGAGCATCAGATTGGTACACTCAATGCGTGAGCATCACATCGGTACACTTCATGCGTGAGCATCACGTTGGTACACTCAATGCACGAGCATCACACCGGTACACTCAATGCGTGAGCATCACATTGCTACACTTAATGTGTGAGCAACACATTGGTACACACTATGCGTGAGCATCACATTGGTACACTCAATGCGTGAGCATCACATCGGTATAATTCATGCGTGAGCATCACGTTGGTACACTCAATGCATGAGCATCACATTGGTACACTGAATGCGTGAGTATCACATTGGTACACTCAATGCGTGAGCACCACATTGGTACACTCAATGCGTGAGCATCACATTGGTACACTCAATGCATGACCATCACATTGGTACACTCAATGTGTGAGCATCACGTTGGTACACTCAATGCACGAGCATCACACCGGTACACTCAATGCGTGAGCATCACATTGGTACACTCAATGCATGAGCATCACATTGGTACACTCAATGTGTGAGCATCACATTGGTACACTCAATGCACGAGCATCACACTGGTACACTCAATGCGTGAGCATCACATTGGTAGACTCAATGCGTGAGCATCACATTGGTACACTCAATGCGTGAGCATCACATTGAAACACTCAATACGTGAGCATCTCATTGGCACACTCAATGCGTGAGCATCACACTGGTACACTCAATGCGTGAGCATCACACTAGTAAACTCAATGCGTGAGCATCACATTGGTACACTCAATGCGTGAGAATCACATTGGCACACTCAATGCGTGAGCATCACATTGGTACACTCAATGCGTGAGCATCACATTGGTACACTCAATGCGTGAGCATCAGATTG
>SZWC01015647.1:41536-60992 GCA_023375785.1 Penium margaritaceum | reverse complement strand
TAACGTCGTTTTGCGTTAGTTTTTGAACATGGACATGATCACAACATTTATAGGGCTAGTCATGAGCTTTCCAACGCACTAAACTGAGCGCAATTCGGCCAAGCGTAGCTCAATTTATGCTTGTCGAAGCGCAGGTCTCACCCACCACAGAAGCCTGACGCCGCCACTCGCCGTGGCGCCTTCATTCACGTGCGAAGCGCCTTTCCCAAGGCGCATGTCCCATTGCACATGGTGTATGGGTCCCCTGCAATGTTTCCACGCACCCTACCCACTTTCGGGTCGTGTTTGGTGATGGGGTGTGACGAGGTTCGAAACCTGTCCGCGGACCTGCAGTCAGAATTTTGACGAAGTCCCCAAGTAACAAAACGTACTACTGAGTTTCGGACGTCGAGCCAGGATTTTGGCTAAGTCCCTCAGTAACAACCTGCACTACTGGATCCGGTGGATGATCCACCGGATCAGGTGGATCATCCACCGGACGCCTCGGCAGGCCTATCGGAGCATTTTCTCCAGATGGTATTTTTGTTACTCGATCCGGTCGATTATCGACCGGATTTCGAGTCGCAGCCGGCTCCCAGAGCCGTTGCGTATACCCCAACTTTGGAAGGCCATATCTCCCTCGATACTTGTCGGATTCTGGCAGAACAACTTCCACCGGATTCAACGACTCGTCAAATTTCAGGGGCAATCCTCCATTTTAGGATCCGAGTAAATGTCGAGTCGCCAGATCCGCCGGAGCGGAGTTTCCATTTTCTGGCAGCTCGTTAGCGCCTCCCGGCGCCGCACTTGGGCATGCGGAGGGGCAATTTTTTCAACAGAAACCCTCTTCGCTGATGTAGGCTGTTTGAATGGAAGATTATTCTGTGCAGATCACTCCTCACGGACAAGAGTTGCATCATTTAATCCTGTTGTTTGCCGTTTTCCAACTCATTTTTCTGTGACTTCCTCCTCGTTCTGGCCTGCTACTTGCTTGGAGAGTTGCGAGCGATGTGCCCGACATTTTCAGAGTTGTAGCATGTTCGCGTTTCTCTCCAATGAACGGCGTCCACTTCCATAAGAGTCAATAATTCCGCCAGATGGTTTTTTCCGTTTCCACAATAGCTGTGGTTAGGAGGTCGCCAGCCGTAGGATTCCTGGATCCGAGCATTGTAGTCGATACTGTTGATCCTTTTTGCTGCTGTGATCATCCGCGACAAGTCGTTTTGGATGCCGAAAATGGCGATCGCTTGCCGGATGTCTCGCTTGAGGCCGTTGTTGTAGTGAAAACAGAGTTTGTTGGGGGTGATTTCTGCTTTGGTGATGATCTCACGGAATCTTTGCGTGTACTCTGCCACTCTGGATTGCTGACGGAGACGTTAGAGCTTGTACCATGTGTTAGAATTTTTGTTCAGTCGTTCGAAGCGTGCGAGCATCATGCGCAAGAATTCGTTTCTGTCGGTTGGTGGCGTCAGCGCATCTTGCCATTGTAGGTTTATCTGCTACAATGGTAGAACCCCTGCGGTTGGCGATATGAGACGGGCGCCGTTGGCCATTGATGATGCTCCGCTGGTCTCGTACTGTTGTTGGATGGTCTATAGATTAGGCCGCCAATTGAGCACCGTGCCATGCAAAAGCGCAGCCGTGAGGTCAAGTTTCTTATGGTCGTTGTTGACCCCAATAACGGTGAAGCACACCTACAAACTCATCAGCCACATCCAAATGGTCGGTCCTTTTGAGTTTGCAAGATCATACGGTGTCGGTGGAGCCGGACGAGTTTTGGCACCGCTCGAGAGTTGGGAATTTCTCTCAATGAGCACTGCTTCTCGTGTGCTTGCGTTGCAAAGAGCCTCCACCGCAACGTTGAGTTTTTGGAGCAGATGGTTGTTAATTCCTTTGAGAGCGGAGATCCAGTTCACCAGTTTCTCGTTGACCTGCGCTTGTCGTCATGTGCCATCTGTCGTCCGTGTTGTCATCGTCGAGGCTGTTGGTAGGGACGACTGGTTTATGGCCGTTGGGTCCACGAACGCATTGGTTGTTGAAGCCATAGGGGTTGGTCCAGCTCCTGCATAGCCTGCCACGCCAGCGTACGCAGTCACTTTAGGGTTCGCGTGCATCGGCCCATTCTGCTCCTCCATCGCTGAAGTCTTCGCCTAAGACCTGCTGCTGGTCGTCGGTTGCGCTCGCTCGTCTTGCATTGTAGTCGCTAAGTCTGCAAAATCTTTACGTGCGAGATACGCTGGCGGCTTGTGCAAGGTAGTCCTCCAGATGGGTAAAGTAGTCGGATGCCTCTCCAACATTGGGTTTGCATACCCCAGCAAAATTTTAATTCTACGATTGAGTTTTGCATTATTCATCCGATGATGTTTTTTTAAACTTTTTTTTGTAATTGTTCTAGGGGTACATTTGAAATCGACAAAGAAAGGGGGGTAGATTGTTTATATCAACGACTTGGGGTGCTTCATTTTTTTTCTTGTGACGAGAGAGCTTCCTTGTGCTTTGATTTGGCCATCACTCTTGAATTCAAACAGCCATTCAAATGCGAGTGAGGAGCACTTGACCGTAAAATTTCTTGAATGGTCGAACACTTGGCGTGCGTTCGGCCATACAAAACATCGAACGATCAAATGTCTCATGTTTGCCGTTCATCAAACAGCAAACGTGAGGTGGGGATCATTTGGTGACCTCAACATCCACAAGAAAGCATGCCAGACTGTTCAAACATCGTTCAGCGGATAAAATATTGAAACGCAATATCCGGGCGTGAGACATAGCAGAGCAAGGACCTGGTCGTGGGTTTAACCCAAAATCAGGTAGTGACACCTTAAATTCGACAAATGAGTGTGGAAATTATTTAGGTGGTACTTTTAAATTTGATGGAAACTCTTTTTCAACAAAGTTTGACCATGGAGAAATAAGTAAACATCGAATACAAAGGTCATTGGGGTAAACTTCGGAGAAGTTTTTTGAGCGTTTTGTTGGTCTACTTGGTTTGGCCGTCCGTTTGAGGCTAGAATGCCGTTAATAGCTAGATCCAACTGTCGTAGCGAGTCATTAGTTTGTGCCAAGAATGGCTTGTGAATCGATTGTCCTTGTTGCTCATGTTGGTACTTGGCATGCCGTGTAGCCGCATTCAGTTATTTAGAAACATTCCCACTATTCCTTCAGTGGTGACAGTGGACATAGTTGGAATAAAGTGAGACATTTTGGAAAACCTATCCCCGACAACAAGAATCACGTCTTATCCCTTGGGTATGACTGGTAATCCTGTAACGAAGTCCATGGAGATGTCGTTCCACGGTTCTGTTAGAACGGGGAGCTGTTTCAGAATTCCGGGTGGCCGTCACTTACACGTGTTGCAGGATTTGCAGAAGTTGGCCACGTTGGATTGCATCTTGTCCTACTAGTAATGTTTTCCCAGCTTCTTCAGCGTCTTGTCTTCTCCGAAATGTCCACTTGGACCAGTGTCATGGCATTCTTTGAGCAGCATGTTGTGGAGTTCATCGTTTGGGGGAACGACCACCTAGCTAGTGAATCGTGGCCGCTGATACAGCGCATCATACCAAAAACTTGCCTTGTCATATCCGCCACGTTGGTCATAGCCTCATGTGAACAGCGGCTCGAGACACAGATGTTGATGCAGCTGTAGCGTTGCTGCCTCAACCATCAGATCTAGTTGGTGACTGAGCGCATCTACTGGGTTGGTATTTCCTGGCCTAGACTCAACAACATAGTCTAACCCGGATTCGAGGAACTGCATCCATCGGGTTCGACGTCAATTGAGGTTTGGCTGCATCTTCAAACATTTCAGCGCATTGTGGTCGACGCGTACGATGCATCGGGGGCACTCCAGATATCATCGCTATGCCTTCAATGCATATCTGCCAACATTATCTTCTCGTGCATGTTATAGTTTAGTTCCGGTCCTCACAGTTCTCTTGACATACATCCAACCGGTTGTTCTCCGTTTCCATGGTCTTGCACGAGGACCGTGTTGATGGCTTGATCTGAAGCGTCTGTAGCCATGACGTAGTCAACCGTTGGGTTGGCTAATCGTAGGGATGGCACAGAGGTTAGAGCGTTTCGCAAAGTGGTGAACGCTTCTGGTTCAATGTCTCCCCACCGCCACTCAATTTCTTTTTGAGTGAGGTTGGATAGAGGCACTGACACTCGGGCGTAGTCCCGTACGAAACGCCAATAGTAGCTGAGGAAGTCGGAGAAAACTTGAATGTCTCAAACATTGGTCGGTATCGGCCAATCAGCGACTGTTGTCTCTCTTTCTAGATCCATGGTGATCCGCTCACTGTTGATGACGTGACCCAAAAACTCGATTGAACGGCGAAAGAAGTCGCATGTCGAGAGTTTTTTTTTGAAAATCTCTCTTTGTAAAACTTTGAGAACTTTCCAAAGATGTCCATCGTGCTCCTCCGGTGTGCGGCTTTACACCAGGATGCTGTCGAGGTTCACCCCGACAATACCATGGAGGTAGGGGCGGAACATGTTGTTCATAGCCACCATGAGAATTCCTGGGACATTCGTAAGTCCAAACGACATTACCGTGAACTCAAAGTTCTGATAGCGAGTTCGGAACGCCATCTTCTAGATGTCGGTGTCTGCCACTTGAATCTGCCACTTGAACCTCTACGTAAGTTGATTTTGGCGCAAATTCGAGCCCCTCAGAGTTGGTCAAAACGTTTGTCGCCTTGGGGGAGAGGGTAGCGGCTCTTGATTATAGCGTCATTCAATGCCCGGTAGTATATGTACATCGGCATCTCGCCAGCTTGTTTTTTCACAAAAAGTACAGGTGCGACACATGATGACGTGTACGGTAGAATGAACACCTGACCGAACATCTCATTGAGTTTTTTTTCAACTTGGTCAGCACATGATTGCTCGTCTGATAGGCCTCCTGAACTGTGGGTCGGCTTCTCGATTTCAGCTTGATTTGATGGTCGATGCCCTGTGGAGGTGGTAATGTTTTTGGGAGTTTGTCGTGGAAAATGTTTGTAAACTCTTGGATGAATGGAGCAAACTCTTCAGTTACCATCGCAAAATTTGTTGATGTTGATGAGGTGGATGAGGCCGATGAGGATGATCAGTCAGATGCTGCCACGTTCGCTTCCTCCATTGGCTCGAGATGTATGAGCCACGCATGAGCTCCTCACCGAATGTAGTACTTAGTCACGTTGAGCGGTATCGGCTGCACAGGTTGTCTCTTCTCGGCTACCGCGGCTTCCTCTGCTGCTTCCACCTCTGCTGCTTCAGTTGTCGACTTTCGTCCCACACACGGAGGTTGTCGCTTGGCACCGTCGACTTCCACGTAGACATTGTCGCTGTTCCATTTGACCTATACATTGTGTTGGTGTAGGAAATCTTGTCCAATATTTATTTTGTGGTCAGTCATTGGACATGATCTAGACCATTACATCCTGTAGATCACCTTCTTGTAGTCGTAGTGGTTCTCGGAGTCTCTGCATTTTCAGTCTCCTGTCGACGGTTTTTCCTTCAAATATCCCTGGTTCGGTCTGCAAACCCACCTTGTAAACCGTCATTGCTTACAAAACTGCGAGAAGCTCTTCCATCCAATAGTGCCAGTGTCGTTTTGCGACTTTTGTATCCTTGAGGCTGCACCCTTCGCAATATTGCCGGTAGGTCGTCCTGGTACACTTTGTTGAATTGTATATTCTCAGAAATCCTCTATTACATTGTAGGCTGTTCAGATGGACGATTGTACGGCACAGATCGCTCCTCACGGAAAAGTGTCACTCCTTGACTTCTGCCCTTTGCCATTCTCCAAATCATCTTTCTACAACGTTTCCCCCTTTTTGGCCTGCTTTTTACTTTGGTAGTTGCAAACAATGTACCCGACGTTTCCGCAATTGTAGCAGGTGTGCGTATCTCTCTAGTCGACGACGTCCACTTCCATCGAAGTCAAGGAGTCCCTAGACTGGCTTTCTTCGTTTCCATAACAATTGTGTTTAGGAGTTTGTTGGTCATAGGATTCTTGGATCCGAGCATTGTAGTCGGTGTTGTCGATCATTTCTGTTGCTAAGATCATCAGTGGTAAGCCATTTTGGATGCCAAAAATGGCGACTTCATCGAATGTCATATTTGAGGCCGCTGTTTTAGTGAAAACAGAGCTCTTTTGGCGCGATGTCTGCACACCTTATGATGTCACAGAATCTCTGCATGTACTCTGCCATGCTGGACTGTTGGTGGAGATATTGGATCTTGTACCGACCATCAGACTTCTCATTCAACAGTCCAAAATTTTCCAGCATCGCGCGCGAGATTCCATTCCAGTCACTTGGTGGCGTCAGTGCATCTTGCCATTGCGGGTTGATCTACTCCAAGGGTAGATCGCCTGCGGCTGGCAACACGAGACATGCACCATTGGCTATCGATTAGGTCGTGCCGGTCTCCTGCTGCCGTTGGGAGATCTTTAGATTAGAATACTAACTTAGTGCCATGCCATGCAAAAGCGCCACCGCGAGATGAATTTTCTCTCAATCATCGTTGACCCAAGTAGCAGTATAGTACACCTCCAGACTTGTCAGCCACATCCAAATCATTGGTCCCTTGGAATTTGCAAGCTCGAACAGTTCAGGAGGGGCTGGGCGAATCTTAGGTTTGCTTGAGAGTCTTGAATCTTGACGAGCACCGCCTCTCGTGCACTTGCATTGCAAAGAGCCTGCATCGCGATGTTGAGCTGTTGGAGCACATGGCTATTGATTCCCTTGAGCGTGGAGATACGGTTTGCTAGTTCCTTGTTGATTCGCGCCTGTCGTCCGATGCCACCTGTTGTTCTTGTTGTCGTTGTTGAGGCTGTCGGTAGGGACGGCTGGTTAACCGCTGTTGGATCCATGACGGGATTGGTCGTCGGAGCCGTAGGGGTCGATCCAGCTATTGCATAGCCTGCCATGCCAGCGTTCGCTGCCACTTCAGGGTTGACGTGCATAGGCACGTTCTGCTCCTCCATTGCTGAAGTCCTCACCAAAGACCAGCCACATGGTGCCGGATGCGCTTGCTTGCTTCACGTTGTAGTCGCAAAGTCTACAAAGTCTTGATGTGTGAGATGCCCTGATGGCTTGTGCGAGGTAGTCCTCCGGATGGGTAAAGTAGTTGAATGCCCCTCTAGCACTGCTTTGTTGTGATACCAAATGTTATGCCAAATGGAGCGTAGATGGTGAACAGGTAGAAGTTGCGAGGCAGAACACGATTAAGAATTTGGGACACTTGAGAAATTTACAATTAGCGATAAGTGTACTTCAATGACATGTGTCAAAATGATCGAATATATATGTATGTATATACATATATCTATATATGTTTATACAAGTGTCAAGTTACAAATGAGGTATTGTCGAGGTCGTTGCGTCGATCGTCTAGTGACGCGTGTGGAATCACGTTGTGAGTGATCAGATTCAAGAAGATCCTTTGAGAAGTTGGGGGGGCTTCGAGGATCGACGGTGAAGATATGAGATGCATCTTGTAAATCGAGATATGTCTCGATGCATTAAGAAGTCGACTGAAAGGTCGTGATGCTTTTGTTGACGATTCTTGAAAGTGGTTGGAGTTGTTAGAAAGTGCGAGGGCAGTTGGTCAAATTGCCCTCGACCGTCGGAGTGAAAATCAAGGTCTCGACGTGCGATGGGCTATTTTTATGATGAAAAAAATACCCACTCGGACAGATTAGGGACTCGTGTACATCCGGTACATATTGAATACCCATAAAACTCAAAGTGTGATTCTCATCCGCCCACAAATGGCAAAACAATAGAAAAAAGGCCCAGCATGTTTCCATGCTCAATCGCAACATACGCTGCCGACTGGGCAAAAACATTAAGCGGATGGCCATCAAGACAATCAAAGGTTGGCAACCAAAGTCATTGACCAATCACTTGGGAAGCCTTTTATGATAAATATCTTGATCGACGGCTTGCAAGATCGGTGATCACTGACTTTGTCGCTCATCATTGATTGGCCAGAGTTTCTCAATCACACCCAAGACTTCGGAATCAAACCACAAGCTTGAGACAAAAAGAACCGACCACTCGATTTTAGCTATTAACCAAAGTATTCGAGGATCAAACCTGAAGCAAACATGTCTTCCAATGAACCGTGGTGGTGTTGGGTTTTGTTTTGCACAAGCACCTGCTGGGCACCGAGGAAGCGGGGCTCGACAGGTTCCCTTTCAACTCATGGGGAGTCTTGAACTCCCAAAAAAACTTACACAAACCTCTACACATCGTATCACAAACCCAACATTTTTTTTGTGATTCTTGGTGGTTGAGGTTCATGTCATGCATCGAGGACATATGACATGGTACCTCGTCATGGATTTTTTTTTTTCCTTTCATTGTTACTGCCCTAGCAGTTGCGGCGTCAGATGGGTAGTTAGGGCATGTTTCGCTGGCCGGTGGGGGAATGAGTTATTCTGGTACAAAAACTGGGCATATGTGATTTCCCCCCCAAAACAAACTCATTCCCAAAATGGTCAGAAGAGATACATCGTAAACCCAATGCAGCAACGCTGTTGTCACCATACATCAGAATGGACCCTAGCGTACGATTGCTCCCGCCGAGCGGCCATCATGAGGCATTGAACGTGGATGGGTAGTATGCGCAGGGACCACCCAGCTAGGTTTGGTGTGCGACCAAATGCACCATGTGCTGGCTACTAGGGACCACGCATTCCAAGCGATGTTGGTTACGGTGACAGACAAGTCAGCAACAACAAGAAGGGTGCAAGGATGACAGAATATAAAAGGCTGGCAAAAGCCATGGCCAGTTGACATGGAATTTTGAAGGAATGGAACGAGTGTTTTTTTCACAAGCCACAGAGGTGCTAACAGCGGGAGCCAGGGAGTGTGGTGTTGAATGGTATGCACCTTGTCCACTGGCTAGCTGGCTGGTTGCACGGAAAGACAAGGCATGCACTGCTCTATGGAGTACGTCCCCTTGGTCTGTTTTGAGATAGGCCAGGAATGCACTGTCCATAATGGGTATGTCTCCTGGAGATCATCATAGGAAACACAACATTGTGGCCTAGTTGGGACAGGTGTCGGAGCTCATGGGTCGCAGGCTCAAACCCCGCGAGGTAGCATTTTTCTTTGTGGCCCAAAATGGGACAGGAAGCTTCTAGGAAGCTTCCTAGAGCCTGGCTTGATGATGGCACTTGGCGGTCTTAGGACGTGCCAAGTAGGACTGTAGGCTGAGGTTGGTTCCTGTGGAGCCACTATAAGCAGAAGCATTAGCAATGCTTTGCAATTGTAAAATCCTGTGCCCTGCATGGATCCATTTACAGTTCTTTCCTTTGAGACTCCTCACAAAGTGTCCAACCAAGAGTATCACTAAAGACCTTCATGTGGACTTTGTGAGATTGCAAACCAAATGAACCTAAAGTGTAGATTCCTCGTTTGAGGGTGATATGTTATCTTGGTTGAAATACCAAGAGCAGTTGGCGACCTCCCGTGTCGGGACCCATTTTCTAGACCGTTGCTATCCGGTGCATTGAAAAATGGTTATGGGTCCACACTTCTGGTTCTAAGGCACGCTTTGAAGACCGATTCACACGTGGTCTTGCAGGGTGCACAGGTACAACATGGACACGAAGATTGGACGGCTCCAATCTGCTCAATCGGCTTCTTTAGGCAGGGTGCGTGCATGTGGCGGACTAGGGGACGAGGAATAGTTCTCTCCATGTTGGACAAGACCCTCGAGCCCCAACGGGATAAGGCTCTACCCCTTTAGAATGTGGTATGACCCCGAGGAGGGGTATGTAACGGAACCAAATGCACCTTTGATAACGGCCGCAATCATCAGCCTCATCAGCCTCATTGGCCTCAACGAAGCAGAGTAGCAGTAAAGCAGAGAAGACGAGCAACCGCCAAAAATGGCGGATCCTACTCAAGCCCGCCTTGAGGCGGGTATGTCCAAATTCACGGGGACAGGTTTGCCCTTGTGGAAATGGAAATTTGAGATAGTCATGAACGTGCGTGGCTACCTCGACAACCTAAAAGGGACCGAGACAGCACCCGCCGATGCGATGGTGACCATGCATGCGGCTGACCTTGTAGCTGGACGATGAATAACAACATGGCTCTCACCATACTTGTGACATCCATCAACAAGATTCAACACTCCCACATCACAGGATGCACGTCGGCTGCCGAGACCTATGCAAAACTCTCACACGTGCATCAATGAAACGCCCTAGCAAACTGACTCTTCATCTTCCAAAGGTTGATGTCGATGAGGGTGAGCAAATGAGAATCGATACCCACATTTTTGTAGTCGTTCGACAACATGCTCCAAGATTTCCAGCAAATGGAATGGAATCTCGACTCCAACATGTGTGCCATGATCCTTTTGATGGCGCTGCCAGAAAGCTGGAGGTCCTTAATCACCGTATTTGGCGGTTGGAAGGAGGAAAATCTGATGTATGAGGCTCTCGACGAACACGTTCGCAACGAGTCCATGCGACGCAGTGAAAGTGAGGCAAACATTTCAGCCTATGCCCCTCGCTTCATTGGACAAGGTGTAAGCTCTCGCTCTAGCCAAGGCAACATCAGAAGCGATAGGGATGGAGGGAAAGGGAATGGTGGTGGGAAGAGTTCCAAGAAGCCTGGCAACTGTCACAACTGTGGCAAGGCTGGGCACTGGGCTAGGGACTGCCGTAGTCCTAGGAAATATGGTGGGAACAATGATAAGAGGGAGAAGAAGGAGCTTACCAACATGATGGCTGAAGGGTTGTCCATGAAGGGGAAACACTCCTTAGGCCAGGGGCATTTGCCCTTGACTCGGGCACCAATCACCACTCCTCAAAAGAGAAGGGTGGATTTGTCTCCATGACCAAATCTGACATGCACATCAAGTGTACAAACAACGGTGTTGTCCAAGCCATGGGCGAAGGGGACAAGGTGATCACGTTCATCGTGAACGGTGCCAAAAAGGAGGTCAATCTTCAAAAGGTGGTGTACATGCCCTCCACAACGAACCTACTGGTGGTCTCACAAATCACCGACAACAACATGACAGTGGTGTTCACCAACAAGGAAACTGTGGCCTTAAAAAATGAGGACATTTAAACTCTGTGTACCAAAGACGACCTCATGCTTCAATTTCCAAGAGTCGACGGCCTCTATGTGCTTCAAACCAAAGTCACCAAGGCGTCTGATGAGGGACTGCCATGTACCACCAAGACAGTGGCATCGAAGCCAAAGGATGCACCGCCAGCGACCGCTGCAGCAGCCACATCATCCAAGGACACTACAGCTGAGCTGTGGCACCGGCGATTCGGCCACGTGGCCAACAGCACACTACAGAAGATGCAAGAGCAAGAGGTAGGTCGTGGAATGGAAGGGTGTACCATGAAGTATGGAGAAGCGTGTACGTTGTGTGAACCATGCCTCCAAGAAAAGGCAAAGAAGAAGCCGTTTGGGGGAGGAGGTCAACGAGCGGAGAATATCTTGGACCTGATTCATATTGACATATGCAGACCCTTTTGCATGACGTCTAATGGAGGAAGTAAGTACTTCCTAACCTTCATGGACAACCACAGCCACAAGTTGTGGATCTAATTCCTGGAAGGGAGAGGTCAAGGAGAAGCTCTTGGAGTTCGTCGCCATGGTAAAGCGGCAAACGTCCAAGAAGGTGAAGACACTCCAAAGTGACAACGGGGGTGAGTACGAGGCATGCAAGCCTTGGCCCAAGCATCCTGGGATCCGCCACGAGCAAACCAGCCCTTACAACCCCCAAAGCAATGGTGTGGCCAAGAGGATGAACCAGACCCTACTCGGCATGGTGTGAAACATGCTCTTTGACGCCAAACTCCCACCTCGCTTTTGGACTGAGGCTATAACAATGGCCTGCTACCTTTTAAACCTCACACCAGAAACCGCCTTGCGGAAGTGAGGAAAGGATCAGGACAAGCAGCTGAAGACTCCACAAGAAGCATGGTCGGGAAAGAAACCACCTGACTCTCATTTGAAGGTGTTCGGGTCAACTGCATGGGTGAAGATCCAGTCGGGAGAAGGTGGAGGCAAGCTGGATGCACATTCCAAAAACTACATCATGGTTGGGTACGACACGTCACATAAAGCCTATCAGCTTTGGGACCAGTCTGCAGGCAAGATTGTGAGGAGCCGCGACGTTGTGTTTGGCGAACACAACCTTGGAAAGGGAGAGCTGCTGGACCCGATCCTTGCTCCCAAGGTGGGAGAGTGGATAGTTTTGCTTGAGTCCAGAGACCGAGCACCCAACAGCTGGCTCTCTTTGCCAGCATGTGGTGGGAATTGGAGAGTAGCTGCGGAGGATGACACAACATCTGACATGGACGCAGATACCGAGGCATCGGAGGCTTCCGAGTCTGACTTGGAGTCTGACGACTCTTCTGATGATGACGACGACAACACACCATCACCTGTGGAAGCACCATCACCAAAGCAAGAAGTTGCACTAGCACTTCAGTGCAGCTTGCAACCAAAGAAAGCACCTTTACGATATGAGGATGATTGGACTGGCCTTGGCTGGTCGTGCATGACTCAGGGAGAGCCACCCACCGTGGCGGAAGCGATGAATGATCCGGATTCGGCCAAGTGGAAGGAGGCAGTGGACAGCGAGCTTGCGTCCATTGCCGAGAACGGCAAGTGGGTGCTGGTAGATAGACCTGACGAGGCCCACGTGGTGGGGTCCAAGTGGGTCCTACGAGTGAAGAAGAAGGAAGATGGCAAAATCAAAACGTTCAAGGCGAGGGTAGTGGCAAAAGGGTCTTTTCAACGCCCGGGCTCTGAGTACGACAATGCGTTCGTGCCTGTCATGACCTTTGCCTCCATCCGCTCTCTCCTTGGCATCGGAGCCACGAAGAACCTGGATATACACCAGATGGACGTCACGACAGCTTTCCTTTATGGGAAGCTCGACAAGGAAGTACTGATGGAGGTGTCCGAAGGAGTCAATGCTCCGGAGGGCAAGGTGTGCGAGTTGGTGAAAGCGCTCTATGGGCTGAAACAGGCCCCAAGGATATGGCACAAAGAGATGGACAGTTTCATGACCGGTCTCTCCTCCGCGCATTGCCAAAATGACCCTAGCATGTACGTGGGCAATGATGGGAGTGGACCGCTGCTCGTTGCACTCTATGTGGATGATCTGATCATCTTCTCTTCGTCGGTCAAGCTGCTGGATGAGCTGAAGCCTGACCTCAGCAAAAGGTTAAAATGAAGGACATGGGTCCTCTCGAGTACTACCTTGGGATCGCCATCCACCGCAACCGAGCAGTAGGCACGATCAAACTCAGCCAAACCAAATGCATTGATGAGGTACTAAAGCACTATCACATGGAAGACTGCAAACCTATCAGTACCCCAATGAAAACAGATGCAAAACTGAAGGCCTCAATGTCGACAATGGTGAGGTTTCACTCAATGACTTCACATGACGCAGGAAACAAGCGTTGCCTATGAGACTGGGACACAAAGGGTCTCTGTCAATCATCAAGCTGGGCAACATCATATAAGAGGGGAGTAGGAACACAGTGGTCATCTAGATGGGGATCGCCGCAGAGTGCAGTCTCTTTCTGACTGCTGTCCGTGACCTCCTGACTAATAGACATCCTACTCATACTTCCCTGGGGCCGATGAGAAGGGGTGCCGAGTCTTTGCGCACGGAGCTACTCCATTTGGCACTCGTGAGGAGAGGGCCTGGAGGTCTGGAGGTAGTGCAATGTGGTCGTGCCAGATGGAGGAGCTGAGGTAAAACTGAGCTGCGACGGCGGAGGTGACCACTCTGAATACAAAGTCTATACAACAACAAGTCAAACAGAAGGCATGAAAGGAGTCGGGGATACAATCATCTTGACTAGTAGAGTGCCGATGGAGGAGACCACTGCTGATGAAGTAGAGGAAGCACCAATAGGAGAGGCACTAGTTACTGCATCAGTATCAGGGTACCGCTCGTGCTCGCGACGCATGGCAATGATGACGCACGAAGCATTAGTGGGTTGTGGGCACGTGTACTAGTCATGACCTGCCTGGCCATAGTTGTGGCATACTAGAGAGCTGTAACGAAAGGAGTTGTTGTCGAACAACTCGTGGGTCTTGCCGTTCCTCTTCTTCCCTTGTCCTTCGTTGCTGTGACAAGCACCACACATGGCTATAGCGACACCAGGGTCCGAGTCGACAAAGGCGTAGGAGTGGCAGAGCTGACTGTTACTAATGCCTCTGCGTCTCCACATTGCAGATGAGTGTCCTAAATTGCCTCCTCCCATTCCAAGAACCGGGAATAAGGCCAGGACGTCAGAGTGTCCAAGGACGCCATGGCCTCCAAGATCTCAAGGTCAAAGTCAACGAGGATCTTTGCATAGTTGGGAGTTGCGTCCTTCTTGATAGTGAGAAAAATGGCTAGTAGAGGCGGGCCGGCCTTGCCGAGCCAACTGAAAAGATCCTGTGTACGGCGCCAATTGGTATTCATGAACTGTGCGTCACCCATCATGACGTCCTTGAAACTCCTCAAAAGGTGACTGACAATGAGCTGGCCAGAAGGACAGCAGGGATGTGTCAGGGTACTCCAGGCCTCAAAGGGATAAGGGCCAGTGCTAGCAACAGGATCACTCTCTCGTGTTGTGAAGACAAGGGCCCAAGCTACAAGATCCACGTTGAGGAATTGATGGGCATGGAGGAGTCATAACTTAGGGTGTAATAAGGCCAGAGACCCTCACACTTAGCCCTCAGGCAATATAGTAGCTCCAAAGACGCAAACTCTCCAACTTGAAGGTGAGATACTGGTGTCTCAAAATCCTTTGGCATTACAGGCCCACTGGCTGTAGACAATGGTAATGGCTGTAGTGCCTAGAGACCGTGTAACACTTTAGACAAACTTTTGTTGCTGCTGCTGCTGGTGCTTCTAGGCTAACGTCTGGGCCACAGCAGAGACTGTGGGACCAGGCTGGCCACAAAGAGGCAGTTGGACTACAACTTTCTGGGCGGACTATAAGGTGGTTTGGAGTGCCTGTAGGTTGTCAACGTGTTGCTCAAGATCGGCGATGAGGTCAGTCGGCAATATTGCGCTTGCAACTCCCAGACATGTTAGGCAACTAGGCTCAAGAGAGCATGTGCGGCGGTGTACCACCCGACTGGAGCGAACGCCTCATCAAGTCAATGTCTGGAATCTGAGAGAATCCCTTCGCAATGAGCCTAGCCTTATACCTGTCAACCTCACCGTCAGGCTTAAGCTTACGCCATAGAACCCAGCGGGCCAAAACAACCTTGTGACCTGCTGGGAGATTGACAAGTTAAAAAACCCCCTGCTCCTTGGGGGCTGCGAGCTCCTTGTGCATGGCCTTCTCCTAGAGGTCAGCATCTACCGCCTCACAAGCCTCTCAAACAGTGGTAGGCTCTGGGGGAAGTGAAGGCAGCCAACTTGCCACAAAATGGACAGAAACATAGCCAACGACAGAGGCCTCAAGGGCACTATGGAACTCGTGGGCCACAAGGGGAAAGTCCAGAGCAGAGTTAGGGTGGATGAAATTGATAGTAAGTCCGCATGCATCTAGAATCGTAAGTCTGGCTGAAGAGCCGGCTGTAGTGGAGGATGCATAGGAACGAGTGTGTCAATGAGAGGGCTGGGAAGACTAAGGAGTAGAGTGCTACGGGAGTGAACAAAGTTGTCCTCCACGAGTGTATGGCTCTGGTCCAATTGGAGGGGCATAAGATGTAGGAGGAGGTTGTGTTACACCAACGAACATTGAGGTCTGCAGAGAAAGTGTCGGAGGTAAATCAGGAGTGACACGTGGGGGCGACTGTGAAGAGACATCAATAGGGGACTGTGTCCGAGCATTAGGGGGCACGAATGTGGACTCAGAGGACATGGAAGGAGGAGGAGCCAGGGACGTTCCAGTCGGAGAACCAAATGGTGCACTATGGAGATTATCAGTGACAGGAGAAGAGGAAGAAGTACAGGGACCAGAGGAAGAAGGGACCGCATCAGCCAGAGAAAAGGGGGTCCCTGCAAGACCAGAGGTAGAGACAGACCCACCACTCCCAAGCCAATGAAATAAGGGAAAGGAAGAGGATTGAGCGGCATGAGAGAGATTACAAGAAAATGCATCCTCAAAGAAGATGTCATCGTGGGACTCAACAAAATGTGTAGATCAGGATCCCACAAGCGCCATGCTTCGGACATGGTAGACACACTGAGGAAGGTGCACAGGCATGCACGGGGACTCAGTTTCCCATCCTGAAGGTCCTCGGGAAGCCAAAAAACAGTGACCCACCCCTAGATGTGAGCAAGATGCAGGTCAGCATGACGCCCAGACCAATGCTTAAAAGGGGTGACGTGATAAGGGAGAGGACCGTGCAACACAGTTCCAGACCCAGGTCATGTAGGACATGGCCTTAAAGGAGAAGAGAGGAGGGAGGTCAGAGGCACTGAGGAGGGTGCAGACACCGACAGAGAGGGTCCTGTTTTAGTGTTTAGAGACATCGTTTTGCTAAGGTATGTAGGGAGCCGTGGGCTCCATCCACACCCCGTGGGATGTAAGGTAACGAGTGATGGGTCCTATGAATTTCCCCCAACGGTCACAAGAAAAAACAAAAAGATGGCAACCACAAGCGAGTTCAGCCTGGGGAAGCCAAGACTCAAGGGTGGAGTAGACATTACTCTTTTTCTTGAGAGCAAAAGCATAGCGCATGCAAGAAAATTTGTCAGTGAGACAGAGGACATAGCAACCACCCCCCTAAGAGCCTCATGAAGAAGGGGCCCCACTACATCTGTGTGTAGAACATCAAGGGGATAGGAGGTACTTAACTCAGACGAGGAGAATGGAGACCGATGCATTCTTCCCTGAGAACACTTGAGACAATCATAAGGGCATGGAGCAGGAAAGGTGGCCGCATCAACACCACCAGTAGGAAGTACACAAAACAGGCTATCATTGGCGGTAGTGTGAATGTGGCATAGACGGTAATGTGTGCGTGTTTGTAGTGGAAAGGGAGTGAGCAACGTGAACATGGACAACAGTGGCAAGGACAGGGACAAAGGAATACAAAATAGGCAATCACAGTGGGTGCCCTACAGTAAAATGCGGCTAGAAGTACGATCAGAAAGAGAGGCAATGCCGCGGCTAGAGGAGAAGTCCATGCCTTTGTCATGGAGCATCGTGATAGAAGATTTAATTCAAGAGAGGGAATGTACAGCATATTAGGCAAGAACAATTCCCCTCTGGGTCCAACAAAGCGGACGACCACACCGCCCTAAACATGAAGGAGTTGACCAAAGGCAGAGCAAACAAAGTGGACAGATCCAACAGGAACAAGCGGAACAAACAAGGAACACAACATATTCATGTGGTGGGTAACTCCGGAGTCGAGGATCCAAAAGTCACCAGTGGTAGGGTCACGATTGCCTGTGACAAAGCTCCGAGCGGCGGAAGACGCTGACCATAGATGGTAAGACAATGAGGCAAGCAAACTGACTGCCACTCCTCAATCCACGAGACATCAGTAGGAAGACACCCCAAGACGTGACCAAACACAGAACCACACAAGACCCCATCAACAACACACGCAAGTGACTCCGACCTCGAACACCCACTCCGTCAAAGGTGGTGAAGCCAGGGTGGCAGCAACGTGGTTGTTGCTGTTGCTGCTGAGGTGCAGAAACGTTGGGCCAAGAATCACTGAGCTACAGAGTTGTGGGGCTATCACACTACAGAGGGGCAAGAAGCCGAAGGCAAGGATACCTCGGTGCTGTTGTGCTGCAGAGCTGCAAAGCTGACGAGTAGTTGAGCTATGGGATAGCAGAGCTACGGAGCTATGAGGACAAGGAGCTGCTGGACAGTAGAGCTGCAAAGCTACAAAAGTACAGAGTTGCGGGCAGCGGGCCGTAGAGTTGCGGATCAGGCTGAGGCAAGAGTGCCTCGAGGCCATGTGAGGCAAGACTCCGCAAGTGAGAAGCTGTAAAGCTGCGGGGCCACGGAGCTACGGAGCAGCAGAGCTGTAGACCGAGAAGAATAAGGAGTAGCAGAGCTACGGATCAGACAAGGGCAAGGGTGCCTCGAGGCCGAGTGAGCCAAGAATCCGGGATATGCAAAGCTGTGGAGCTGCGGCCTGCTAAGAATGCAGAGCACTAGGGATACAGTGCTTTGGAGAATGCAGAGCAGAAAACTACGGATCTACAGATCTGCGGGTATGCGTGATTGCTGAATTGCAAAACTGTACTAAGCTGATACTAGAGTGCCTCACCTCCGCAGTGACGTAGTGCTCCTATAGAGCAAAACTGTAGAGTTGTGGTGCAAGCGCGTGGAGACATCACGGCCGCAAGAATGACGTCATGAATGTTGCTTTTGCCGCACCATGTGAGGCCCCGGATTGAAGGAGAGGAGGGGATTTTCCCTCCTGCTCTGATGCCAGTATGGAGTGCTAACTGTTGGCTTAAGCCGCCTAGTATGCAAGAGAACACACTAGGCCATGGCGGCGTTGAAGACAAGGCGTTAGAATCGTTGTGTGTGAAGGTAGCAAGAGTTGAAAACAAGAACAAGAGTCACAAGCGAGCGAGGTCATAGCATCCAGTCAACCGGGCCACCCACACGAGTGACTCGATGTGGGAACCGGCCGCCACATCGGGGTCGAGCCAAACCAGTCGGGAAAATGCTGCAGTGGTTTTATCACACTCTGGTATAATCGTGAAATTTGGCTCGGTAGGATCACCAACACGATGCTCAACACAATCAATCCTAGCTAGGCATGCATATCAACATGAAGAAAACCACATCGACCACGAGCGTATGTGGATGCATGTCTCCCTATATCTGACTATCCAATGTTAGATCAGTCAATGCTGATCACAACATGCTAAAACCTGAAATTCTGCTCTCAGGAACATCTAGACATGATGGAGCTTACACCAATCTTGCACCCGGCTGAGACGCTAGAGATGCTCAGTCCACCATGTGTGCCTTGAGTTTCATGTCAGTTTAGTCACCTGTAGTGATGGTGTGTGTACATGGGTGAATCAAGAGGTCACGTGCGTGCCTTACAAGCATAACCAACAGAAGGTGAGCTTTTCACTACAGTCTATCACTGTGTACCATCTGTTTTTGTGTGTGTCGCACACAACTTATGGTCACCCCTTAGCTCATGTCCATCCACGTGCAGATTCCTGACATGAAAACAGTGGCAGAAGACCAGCGGCTCGACGAGCGCCAGGAAGACATCTATCGTAAGACGAGCACCAGGAAGACATCTCTCACGTAAACTCTTGTTGACATGGCCTGTCTGGTTCAGACGGCTCGTCGTCTTGACGTGTCTACAAGGAGTTATGCCCAAAACCGTGTTTCCGCCAATGTTTTGGTCTGCTAGAAAATTGTACGCTTGTGCGTGCCCTGTGGGTGTGCACCATATAGGCCTAAGTCCCTATGTAGTCTACCCAGGGCTCAGTTGCTCCCTCTCTCTCTCTCTCTCTCTCTCTCTCTCTCTCTCTCTCC
>SZWC01015647.1:20076-41472 GCA_023375785.1 Penium margaritaceum | reverse complement strand
CCCCCCCCCCCCCCCCCCCCCCCCCTCTCTCTACACATTGCTTGCAGTTGGACGCGTTGATGCATCGTGCTGGTTAGACCCTTGCAGTTGATTTCTACCCTAGTGCCTAGCACTTGCTTGCATGCATTCTCTCCTCATATCAGAGCGGCGAGGCATCCCTTGCTGAGCTGCGCAGCAGAGACCCAGTAGTGGTAGCAACAGTGAGAGTCAGAGCTAAAGCCACGGTCCTGGGTGGACCCACCAACCCATGGTGACCTGCCATAGCAGATTGCAGCAGCAAAGACACCCTTGCAATTGCATCACCACACCACCACCACAGGGAAGCCAAGGGTTTCCCAACCCTCTCCAGCAGCAGTTGAGGCATGTGATGTTGAGAAGGGGTCTGTGAAGGTTTCCAAAAGCTTCACTCAGGTCGCACATACCACCCCCCTCGACGTGAGAGAGTGCAACTATCCCATTTGACCACCATTTTTAGCGTGTAGGAGCAGGTTAGAAAGCTGTTGTAAAACCCTATCCATTGCTTCCAATCCCGCCTGATTTCATGCCCTAAAGGTTCCACAAAATGAAACAACACTCTCATGTCTGGAATTTTTCCGGACTTTGTGCTGAAATAGAAAACAGTGACAATTTTGACCTTTATGAAGGTTTAGTTTTCATCAAACCACCACCGTTGCATTCAGCATTCTTTGGCTTATAAACTTTCAAAGTTTCGCTTCAATTGGATAACCTTCATGCTAACATCATCATTCTAGGTGATGACATCAGCACCAACACTTAGCCAAATGTTTAGCTGAAACATCATATGTTACTAGCGTTGCAAATCCTGAAGAAACACCAACGGTTTGTGATTATGACAAAATTGACGTTTGGACACACCTAGCTGTCATGCCAAAGCAAACCCCTGCCACCACCGCCACCGACGGAGCTGCCGCGGAAAGCTCTATCAGTAGCCAACGCCGGCCGCCGCCAACGTCACCACAGCAGCAGCAATGGCAACAGTAGCAGCAGCAGCCACAGCTGCCGTAGCAGCAGTAGCAACAACATCCGCAGCACTAGTTGCAGCAGCAGCAGCAGTAGCTACAGTAGTAGCAGCAGCAGCAGTGGCCTCGCAGTCCGACGACCTTGGCACTTCAGGTGCACGCGTTGGCCGACCTGCAGGCCGAAAGCCGCCAGATGCTGATGAAGCAGGTTGCTGCGCTACAGGACCTGATCAAGGGCTTACTGCCCCAGCAGCAACAACAATCAACCGACCTGAGCGAGGAAAACCTCGCCTCTGGCAACCCTGCTGAAGAAGTAGCTGAGGCTCTCTCCAACTCTAAGGATGAGGGCAAGGAGGAGATGCTGCGTGCACGCCTCCTGCGCCTAGAGGCACGCCGCAGAGCGCGTGAGGCAAATGCCGCCCTCAAGGGCACGGGCTCCAGCGTCGACCTTGGCCTGAGCCCTGCTCGCCGCCCCTTGAGCTTTGAGGAGCTAGCTCTGAGGGCTCGTCTCAGCAAGGGGGTTGCCTCCTCTGTGCCTGGCCCCGCAGTGGCTTTGGTTGTCGCCTTGCCGACGATCAAGCCACCCAAGTGGTTTGAGACAGACACACGCGTCTTCCAGTCTAGAGATGACTACAAATCTTGGGAGCCGAGCTTCCGCATGTGGGCCATGAGTGACGCGATCCTCGCATACCACTTCACCCTCTACTAGGCATCGGACTCCGTCCAGGCGCAGATGGTAGTCCGCGCCACCTACAGTCTCACGAAGGCCACCTCCGCCTACACCAAGGACTTTAGCCGCTTCCTTGGTAACCCACTGATCGGCACGGGAGGTGACCCTTGTGCGGCGTGGGCCCTGGCCATCACCCTCTTCAAGGGCGCCACCTTGGCCCTGAGCGTTTCGCTCCCTTCAACACCCTCTGCCAGACTCCTCAAGAGTTCGCACTCGACTGGTAGCACCGCACGATCCAGCTACATGAGGACATGGGAAACGATGCCCCTGCATAGAACGGAGCCCTCCTGATCATTACTTTTGGCATCCACCCCGACTACGCGTACATCTTCAACAGCTTCAACCATTCTCTGCTATGCTACATAGGGAGACACGGGATGATGTTGCGTTGGGCAACTCTGTACTTCTTGGAGGTTGCTAGCGTAGATGTAGCAAAACCGTGCCCACCGTAGCAATGCTTCAATAACAGTTGCCATCGCGTCCTCCTCCCCGCCGCCTGCAATGCTAGAAGCACTAGCTCATGAGAAGAAGGGCCGCAAGTTGTCTGCCGGTGGTAACAGCAGCGGCGCAACCAATGTCAACACCAACGTGAACAACGTCAGCCGCAATAGCAGCAACAACAATAGTAGCAGTAGCGGCTGCGGGAGCATTGGGCATCGCCGGCTCCTGTGCTTCAACTGCGGGAGTGACCATTGCTACCCCAACTGCACTCGCCTGACGAGCCGCCCACTGGACTAGGCAAAGATCATGCACGAAATGCAGCACGCGCACGAGGCGCACATGCTCCACACGGCCGGCGCGACTGCCCGCTCGGCCGCCACAACCGCAGCTGTCTCAAAGCAGCCCACAGCCACAATGACCACCCCAACCAACCCTCGTGACCAGGCGCTCGCCGACCGGGACAAGAGGATTGCCGAGCTGTACCAGCTTCTCGCCTTGCGCTCATCCCAGGGAGGTGCGAGTGGGTTGACTGAGCTGGGGGGTCCTATAGCCTGTGGGCTATCTTTCCTATTGCGTGATGATGCCTGGGGCGGTATCCTTGTGCAGACATGTGCGCATGCCGGTCTTGATAATGAGTCCTGGTTGCATGCTTGCCATGTACACCCCGACATTCACCTTGCCACGTTGCCCGTCCAACGCTCTGTTGCCGCGCCCTATTCCGTCACCGAGTGACATGTTACCCCCTGTACGCACATCAAGGATTCCACCTTGGTCATTGAATCTGTGCCACCCATCACATGACATGTCGTCGTGACGCCTTCATCTTGCATCTTGTTGGTGCCGTTTGCTCTGTCCGCACTGCACCTGGCCATGAGGTGCCTGTTCGGGGTGGTGCACTTCACCGGACGAGCTGATCACGTGTACATCTTCGAGATCCTCTTTGTCCCTAAACTTGAACTCAGCCTGCTATCTGTCTGTGCTTGCACCATGATGGGCCTGTGTGTCACGCACACAGCTGCCGATGCTCGCATCTTTGTGCATGACACCCAGGAGACCATTCTCAGTGGGACGGTCATTGATGATCTCTACCACATCTCCGTGTCGCGTGCCAGTGCCGCCCCTCCTCCCTCTCCCACTGTGTGTGTCGTTGTTGTTTGTGCTCTGTTCCCTAAGCACCACCGCCTCCTACATTGATGCTTCTGTCATGTGCATCTAGGGGTTGTCGACAGGCTGATCGGCACTTAGCCTGCTCTCGGTCTTGATGCTGCATCCTTCAAGGCGCCGCCCACGACCGACTGCCTGTCCTCTGCCAAAGGCAAAATGCACCCCTAGAGCTTGTCCACTCCGACCTCATGGATCCGTTCCCCGTCGGGTTCCGGGAGGACCGCGGCCGCAATCATCTGATGCTAACTGATGACTTCACGTGCATGTGCCACATTTGCAGTCTACATAAGAAGAGCGAAACTGTCATCGCTGTCCGCGTTTGGCCGATCATGGTCAAACGCCAGGCCCGCTATACACTTCAAACCTTTTTCTCTGACCGCGGTTACAAGTACCTCGATGACATGGCGCGTTACTTCACCGATTTAGGATTCTTCCAAGACCTCTCGGTTCCCGCCACCCTCAGCAGAACGGTGTTTCGGAATGTTGGAACCGCACCATGGAGGATGCGGTCCGTGCCATGTGTGCGGATAGCGCCATGCCTGAGACTTCTGCCTTTGAGGAGATGGCGTACATGACCTGGGTCTGGAACCACATCCCACATGGCCCCCTCCGAGGCCACCGCACACCCTACGGGCTATGGTACGGCCATCGTGCCGACCTGCGCCTAGCCCGTGTCTGGGGCTCCCTCGCCTATGTCTGGTTCACGCCGAAGCCACAATAGAGCAAGCTCTCTCCACGGGGCCGCATCTACGTCTTTGTTGGCGTGGCCCTACGATGGAAGACTTGGCGGTTCTGGGACCTTGAGCGGTGCCCCATCGTGGATTCGCGCGACGTTGTCTTCTTCAAGCGTCTTACATTCCACGACCTTGCTTGCATCCACGCTCTCTACGCTGCTCATGCCCCTGGGTGTGATGGAGCTCATCGTGAGGGGGAGGTGCCTACCGTGGTTGGCCTAGTGCCCTTGGCCAGTGTGGTCATTCTCTCGCCGGCACCCCAGGGGTTTGCCACGGGGGCTGTGCCCGTCGGCGCCTCCAGCTACGTCCTATCTGCGGCTCGCCCTATCGCCCCTGCCTCTGCATCCCCGCCTGTGTCCAAGTACGCATCCGAGTCTACGCCCGCATCTGAGGCCCTGCCTTATCCTGAGTCCACGTCCGCGTCTTGCTCTGAGCCCTCCCCGTCCTCAGCCGCTGACGCGTCCACGTCCGGCACGGAGCTGTCCCCAGCCGTTGAGGCGACACCATCCTCTGCTAAAATGCCTTTCACGCAGTCCACACCTGCATCTGAGTCGGCAATGCCCCCTGCTCCTGTCCCTTCTAACCCCTAAACGCGGGCACCCAATAGGCACCTCCACCCTGCTCTGACCGTTGACAGCAGACTCCCTGGCAGGCGCCTGGCTCCTTGCCCTGCCTCGCCTGCCGCGAGCAGTGACGCAGGTAAGCGGCTCCGACCTCGCCTCATGTGTAGCATTGTCAATGGTGACTTTGGCACAAAGGCCATCGGTGAGAGTGCTTGCGGCCTCATTGATGTTCACCCTCGCTGTGCCACTGGCGTGGCACTACTTGTCCACGAGCGTTACCTTGCTCATGACGCTGCTGAGTCCATGGTCACGATGGATCCTCCCTCCATAGCGTATGCCCTGGCCACGCCAAGTGCGCCACTGTTGTCTTTCAACCCCATCATTCTACGTGAGGCCTTGTCAGTCCACGACATTGAGCAATGGCGGGCTGCTTGCCAGGTTAAGCTCAATGCCATTTGTGAGCACGACGTCTTTGAGTTTTTGGACTTGCCGAAAAACTGTAAGGCCATCAAGGCCAAGTGGATTCTCCTCAAGTAGCTCAAACCAGATGACACGGTGGAGCGCTACAAAGCTCGCCTGATGGCAAAAGGGTTCTCCCAGGTGGCTGGTGTGGATTAGACCGAGACCTTTGCCCCCATTGGCTTGATGTCGACGGCGCTGGCATAGCATGATTGGGAGCTCCATGAGATGGATGTCAACAACATGTTTCTAAATGAGGACCTTGATGAGGAGATCTGCATGGTCAAGCCTCCCGACTTTGAGGATGTCACCGGTTGCGTGTACAAACTACGGAAGGCCTTGTACGGCATGAAGCAGCCGCCTCGCTGCTGGAACAACGAGACCGCCCGCATGCTGAGATGTGATAGGTGCCTTCAAAGTGACGCTGACCTATCCATGTTCCTCTTGCAATCCCCAGCGCCGCTCACTGTCATCCTTGTCTATGTGGACAATCTTTTGATTGCCTTGCCTGACCTGGAAGCAGTGAACACCGCCAAGGCCGTTCTCTCCTCCACCTACAAGATGAAAGGCCTCATAGAGGCCTTTGTATTTCTCGGGATGGAGATCGTGCGTGACCATGTCCGCCGCACGCTCCGCGTCCATCAAGCACGCTACACAGAGGCTATGGGGGAGCGCTTCGCTGACCTCCTTGCTGCCGTTCGCATTGCCTCCACGTCCATGACCTCTGAAGGGCAGGCCGTCCTAAAGGTGGACGACCCAACCGACCTGGGGGATTCAGTCAACGTTACCTTGTACCTACGAGTCATTGGCTTGCTCATGTACTTGGCAACCACGAAACGTCCCAACATTGCCTTCACTGTCAACCTCCTTGCCCAGTTCTCGTAGGCTCCACGCCGACAAAAACTGGAGGCAGCCCATTGGTATGTGCGCTACATCTTGTCTACCTTGCGCTTCGGTCTATGCTTCCGCGAGCAGGTTTCCGTTGTGCTCGACGTGTATACAGACAATGACTTGACATGGAGTCTAGATGGAAAAAGTCGGGCACTGTGGTGTTCTGGCGCAGTGGGAAGCATGGTTGCATTGCACGGAGCACTGCGGAGGTAGAGTATGTTGCTCTGGGTGCCGGTGCAACTGAATGTGTCTGGCTTGTCCATCTCCCGTGTGAATTGAGTCAGTCTGATCCCCCCGTGGTGCTTCAGTGTGACAACATGAGCGCACAGGCCATCGCCAAGAACTCAGGTGTGTTCCATGCATGCACAAAGCACATCAATGTCGAGCATCACTTCGTGCATGACCTGGTCGACCGTGGTGAGATTCGAGTCGTTTATGTGGGCGCTGACGGGCAACGAATTGAATTTCTGACCAAAGCTTTGGGCCGTTCCAAGTTTCATGCAGGCACTCGTTCCGTGGGATTTTGCCCCGTTCCCGTTGCAGGTTGACTCCTCATGTGGTATCTTGCATGTGCTTTACTTGCTGCCTGCAGCGTTTGTGTGTGTCCTGCCTTCAATAGCGTTAGTTTCTGCATGTGCATGGATTTGTATCGCCCTCCAGTCATGGGGGAATGTTGTTGTGTGTCGTACACACCATACAGTGACCCCTCAGCTCATGTCCATCCACGTGTAGATCTCTGACATGGCAACGGTGGAAGAAGACCGACGGCTGGACGGGCGCCGGGAAGACTTCTATCGTAGCTAGATCCTTGTTGTGGAACAGCACAAATGTGTGCTATCAGGATGTAGCTCTTGTTGACGTGGCCTGTCTGGTTCAGACGGCAAGTCGTTTTGACCTGTCTGCAGGTAGTCATGCCCAAAACTGTGTTTCTGCCACTGTTTTGGTATGCTAGAAAATTGGGCGCCTGTGCGTGCCGTGTGGGTGTGCACCAGCTAGGCTTGAGACCCTATCTAGTCTGTCCAGGGCTCTGTTTCTCTCTCTCTCCCTCCCTCCCTCTCTCTCTCTCTCTCTCTCTCTCTCTCTCTGCACATTGCTTGCAGCCAGACGCGCTGATGGGTCATACTGGTCAGACCCTTGCAGTTGATTTCTGCCTTACTGCCCAGCACCTGGTTGCATGCATTCCGTCATCATCCTCACATTGCAATGTGATGCAATAGAAGGTCCTTATGTACCATGCATTCTGTAAATTTTCATTTCTTTTATGCATGTAATGCAACCACTGTGTGGAGTACAGATCATGATACATTGTGTTCTGAAAAGTCACACCTGGCACCTGTCGCATGTGATACGTGTCTCCCATCAATCACTCATCGTTAGACAAACATCCCTCACCATGAACAATCTTGCTACATCGCTAATTTTGCTAGCATTTCTCGTAAAATGTGGGGAATGATGTCTCTCATTGTTTTCTGTTGTGTCCTCCCAGCTTGTGTACATCAGCGTGCAGATGATGACAAGACGCAACGCTACTGGAGTGTCGTCTGGTGGAGCTGACGCACGTTGAGGCCTACATGTATCTTGCGAGAGCCTCCTCCCTTCAGCATGTTCAAATCCATCAGTAGACCTCCTCATTGGCCGTGCCATCGACGGTCAGTGTCAGTGCATATGCTGCCTACATGCGTCTAGTATTTGGTCTGACTGTGCTATTGCATCTGCAGCGCCACGCTCTTCTTAGGGTCCAGATTTCATGTCATTCGGGCACCGTTGGGACAGGGGACTAGCGTGGACGCCGCATGGGTTCAGGCGGCTATAAGTCATTGCTGTTGTTTTTCTATGTGATTCTGACCGCACAACTGTGTTTGGAGCGTGCATTTTATGGCATGATCTAGTTTTCAAGCAAAACGGACAACGCCCATGCTTTGGGCTGTCGGCTGTCTTGCAAGGCTCACCAAGAAAACCCTGCTTGCCAGAAAATAGATATTCTTTCTGATTAGCTGAGAAACTGAGTAACAAACTCTACAGAGCTTGGGAGGGAGTTAGAACTTGGAGGGGTCTCCCATTGCTGCTTATTCTCACTTCCTAATCAGTCATTTCCAGTTTTCTGCTGTTGTCTGGTGCTAACTCTGGTGCACGCGTTTCTGAGTAACAACACCAGAGCTCTCAGACTTAGACTCTGGTATAGCAGACAAAGGGGGCAGCCTAAGCAACTAGCATGGGATTCCACATGCTGCATCAACAATGTTGTTGCCCCAACCTGTTGCATTACGATTTCCAGCTTGGTATCAGAGCCAAAGCGCAATAGAAGCAGCAGAATACCGGCAAACAGGTAAAGTCAACGCCGACAGTCCCCAGTATGTACTCGCGGAGGGGAAATGCTGCCGGATTTTTTTTCGGTACCATTGACCCGTCGGGTGGCGTCTTCAAAATGCTCTCGGCGCAAGGGAAACACTTCCAAAATGTTTTTGGCAGCACTGACCCCACGGTGGTGGTAGCGGTGGTGGACTCGCGGCCGGCGCGACCGACCGACGTAAGAGCGGGGCCGACACAGGTGGCGATGACACCGCCAAGAAAGGGA
The DNA here is from genome assembly GCA_023375785.1 of Penium margaritaceum. Classification (NCBI taxonomy): domain Eukaryota; kingdom Viridiplantae; phylum Streptophyta; class Zygnematophyceae; order Desmidiales; family Peniaceae; genus Penium; species Penium margaritaceum. The sequence continues at coordinate 32,935 of SZWC01015647.1, read as the reverse complement.
CTATGCTGTTGATGCTAGCGTGACAGTAGCAGCACGTAGTAAGCAGCACGCAACAAGCAGCACGTAGCTAGCAAGTAGTAGCTACGGCAGCCGGCAGTAGTTGTTGTAGCAAGCAGCAATAGCGACTGCAGGTTATCACCGTAGCCGATAGCAGCAGCAAGTAGCGATCAGCAGTGAGCAGTGAGCACCTAGCAAGAGCAGCGGGTAGCAGGCAGCCATCGTGAACTACGGCAACAGCGAGCAGCAACAGCGACATGTAGTAGTAGCTTACAGCAAGAGCAGCTTGCAACGGCAGCAACAGCAGCCAACAATGGTGACAGCGGATTGGAGCAACAACGGCCAGCAGCAGCAAGCAACAACTGTAGCACGTAACACCAGTGAGTAGCAGCAAAAACAAGCAATAGCAGCAGTAGCAAGCAGCACCAGCAGTAGGCAATAGCACCAGCAAGCAACTGCAGCAGTGAGTAGCAACTACAACACCACGTATTGACAAGACAAAGAAAAAAAGGCGAGAAGACCACAGCCGAGGGCGGGGGCTGGACCTCTACCCTTGCAGCTACTACTGCTGTAGCTGCAGCAACAGTAGGTGTGCCCATTAGCACAGCTATAGCGGCAGCTGCAGCGTGTAGTAGAAAAACAATAGCAGTTGCAATAGCATCAACCGCAATAGCACAACAGTAGCAGCGTGCAGCAGCATAGCAGCAACAGCAAGTGCTACAGCAACAAAATCATGCAATAGAGCTGTGCAGCAGCACTAGCAGAGGTGGCTGCAACAGCAATAACATTTGCAGCACACAGCATTGTAGTTGCAACAACAACAACAATGGTAGCGGCATGCCGCTACACATTGCAACATTAGCTACACCAATAGTGTGCAGAAGTAGCGTAGCGCACAACAGTAGTATGGTGACGTCACTAGTGACATCACCACTCACGTCATCAATAGTAGCAACAACTACACCAACAGTAGCTATAATATCAGCTGCCACAACAACATCAGCTAGCACCAGCTGACGTCAACACTGACATTATTGCCGATGTCAGCACCTACTACAACAAGAAAACAAAACAAAACAAAACAAAACACAAAAGGGGGAACTAATAGGGGGGACCATGGAGGAAATTTGGGAGGGGCCCTCCTCTACTCGAGGACCCAATCCCCCTCTTTTCTACAATAACTGCAGCAACTACATTAGCAAGAATAATAGCACTAGTAGTAGCTGCTGCTATAACAACAGCAACTACCACAAAGGCAGTTGTTACAATAGCAACAAAAGCAGCAGCAGTAGTAGCAGCAGCAGCACCTGCTACAGCAATAGCTGCCGTAGGAGTAGTAGCCACTAGTAGTAGCAGCAGCAACAAAAGCCATTGCAATAGCAACAGTAGCAGTCGTAGCATCAGCAGCAACAGCAACACCTGCCACACCAACAACCGCTACAACAGCAATAGCATTAGCAGTAGTAGTAGATGCTGCCCCATGAGCAACCACTATAGTAGTAGCATCAACAACAGCAGTAGCAACTACAACAGTAGTAGCAGCTGCAACATTAGGAGTAGTAGCCATAACAACAGCAGCAGTAGTCGTAGCAGCACCAACATCCTACGTGCTCTGTTGACAGCCTTGCTGGCTCAAAAAATCCGCTAGGCGCCATATTCCAATAGCTCACAACGCTGACGCAATAGCTAGGAGCCCTGCAGCCGCCAACATAGCTACCACAGTAGCAGCCGTTATAGTAACAGCAGCAGCATTAGCAGTCGCGACCCTTCCTTGCACTCGAGCATGCTTGTCCCACCGTTTCCTCTGCTATCCAGTAGTTGTCACAGTAGCATACCCTGCACCAAAGTCAGACTGTGTCTTCAATCATAGGCCCCGCTTTGGTGCTGGATGCCAGCCAAAGGACTTTGAAGCCCCGCCCCCGCCTCTCGAGGCTGGCGAGCAGTTCCAGAGCTGGGAGCTCAGCTTCCGCATCTAGGCACAGGGTGAGAGCATAATGCCATACTACGCCTTTCCCTACGAATCCACCAAGGCTGACCAGATCTATGATGCTGGTCGTGCTGTGTGTGCCCTCCTTCCCATCGCCCCTCTAGCCTCACATCTTGCTCACAAGCCCTTCCTCGGTGACTTCTCCACTTGCGGCCTCCCCGACCCAACAGCAGCGTGGCACATCCTCACTCGCCCTCATCGTCTTTCCAGCAAGGTAGAGACCAGTCGCCTGCTTTGGGAGTTCGACTCCCTCCAGATGGGGGAGACCGAGACAGTCACCTCATACTGGTAACGTGCGGAGGACATTCTTTGCCCCTTGGGAACCGCGGCACCACCCTCTCTATCCGCGCTCGTCACCATCAAGTACGGCGCGACCGACACATTCGCTGTTGTATTTGTCCATTACACCCAGGAAGTTCTCGTCATGATGGCTGTCCATGGCACCCTCATGCCGTGGGTAACGAGCTCTTTCTCCGCATTGAGGAGGCTGGTCAGGAGTCCCGCATCCTGCGCATGGAGGCCCTCGTGTCTCCTACCGTCGCCTTGGTGGTTTTTGCTGCCGCTGTAGCAGCTACGACCTCTGGCACCTCATCCTCCATCAAGATGAAATGTGAGGGCAAGAAGGGCAAGGGCCCACAACAACAGTCGAGAGGATCCAGTGGCGGCACCTTAGTCGACCATATCTGTGGCCAGGCAGGACACGTATGGTACACGTTTTTGCTCTCGATAGACGAGATGCGCATCCTCGCCACCATGCATCGCCAGCGTGAGCACCGCCTTGCCACTATTGTTGTGATTGTCGTTGATCCTGTTGTGTCCACACCGCCCGCTCCCTTTCACCCTCCGACAGCTCAGCTGCAACTTCATCCATAGCTGTCGGTGTCCGCTCCTCCGTCGCCTGTGCCTCATTCCTCCTTCCCAACCTCTGGTGCCACTATGCCGCAGTTCGTTTAATCCTTCGGGCCCTCCACGTCACAGCGTCAGTTGGAGTAGTTCATCGCATTCCAACTCAGACTGCCCCGTCCTCCTCCCTAGCAAAATGTGAGGTACGTCGTCGCTGGTACCCCTGCCCTACCATGCATGATAGAGTCTGAGCTACGGTCATATCCTGTACCTTTGTACATTCCTTTCTCTATTGTGCCCTCCTTAACTGCTCCTCTTTATGATGATGTCGCATGGCTGGATGACTGGCAGTCCCGGTTCGCACTCCTGTCCACCGCGTCTGCATCCCTTGCCCACTTCCATGTCACTGTTAGCGACCTGGCCACACCGATCCAGGATCCGGCCGAGACCTGGATCATTGAATCCGGTGCCACGCATCACATGACGGCCTTGTGCGAGGCCTTCCGTATCCTTGGCCCCGTTACTGATGTCTCTCGGGTTCGGACACGCTCTGGTCAGGTTTTACCCGTTCACAGCGTTGGTGTTGTTTGTTTCCGAGGCTCCGCTGGGGATGTCTTTCTGACTGATGTCCTCTTTATCCTTGGTCTTGAGCTTAGCCTACTGTCCGTCACGGCCCTTGACCACATGAGCATGGATGTACTACACACGCGTGGTGTTGGCACTGTGTCGTTGCATCGGTCGGGTCGTGTCGTCTTGCATGCCACCACCTTTGGCAACTTGTGGCACGTGCCACGCTTGTCCATTTCTCCCTCCATCCCCTATCCATCAGACGACACAGGCCACGTGTTTATTACGAGCACACTCTCTTCGTAGCACACACGTCTCCTGCACCGCCGCCTCTGTCATGTCCACTCTGCCAATGTCGACATCATGCTTCACATGCAACCCTCGACGGGCCTGGGCCCAACCTCTTTTCCCCTTTCGTGTCCCACGGAGTCCATTGAGTGTGCTTAGGGGAAGATACATCGGTCCACCTACCCCTTGTCCTCCTCATGTGCGTCTGCCACTTTAGACTTGGTCCACTATGATTTCATGGACCCCCTCCTGACGGAGTCCGTCGGGGAGCACGGACCTTATGTCCTGACCCTCACCGAAGACTACTCTAGCTACCTCTCGGTCTTCCTTCTTCAACAGAAGAGCGATGTTGCCCACTCTATTCGAGACTGGCTCATCCGTGATGAGCGCGAGTGTGGTTGTCCTCTCTATCGCTTCCGCTCTGTTCACGATGGGGAGTTTATGGGGGTGACCACACTATTCCTAACCTCCCGTGGTATACATCTTGAGATATCGGCGCCTTGTACGCTAGCCCAGAATGGCGTCTCTGAGCGATGGAACTGCACCATGACCGACATTGTCTGCACCATGTGCGTCGAGCCTAATGTTTCTGATGGCTTCTACTTTGAAGCCATGGCCTACATGATGTGGGTCTGGAACCGGACTCCCCACGGACGTCTTCCCCGTTAGTCCACACAGTACCAACACTGGTGTGGCGAGCGCGCTGATCTTCGACCGGCTCGCGTATGGGGTTGTGTAGCCATCGTGTGGCTATGTGCCCCAGACCAAGGTGGCAAACTTGACCCTCGTGGCCGGCCCTCCACCTTTCTTGGTGTCTAGCATCAGTCTAAGGCATGGCGCTTCTGGGATCTATCCCGGCACTCCATCGTTGAGTCCCGGGATGCCCTCTTCTTGGAGGACCTGTTTCCTCGCGACCTCGTTCATTCGGGCGCGTTGATGTACCTCCCGTTGCATGGAGGAGTGGTGGGTTTGTCCTCTGGCCAGTAGCGTCCGGGCGTCATCTCGTCAGCGCTCGCTGGCACCTCTGCACCAGTTGCCCCGTCCGTGTCCCCTAGCCCCTTCGGGCCAGCTGCCCCATCTACGTCTGGTGGTACCTCTGCGCCGGCTGCCCGCCCATGTCCGCCAGCCCCTTCGGGCCAGCTTCCCCATCTGCGTCCGCTGGCACCTCTGTGCGGACAGCCCCACGTGTGTCCGCCAGCCCCCTCCGGGACAAGTGCCCCATTCGCATCCGCATGCACCTCCGTGCCGGTTGCCCCGTCCATGTCCGCCAGCCCCTCCGGGCCACCTGTCACATCTGCGTCCACTGGCACCTCTGCGTTGGCTGCCTCGTCCGTGTCCGCCATCCCCTCCAGGCCAGTAGGCCCATTTGCGTCCAGTGGCGCCTCTCCACCGGCCATCCCGTACTTGTCTGCCAGCTCCTATGGGCAAGCTACCCCATCTGCGGCCAATCGCACCTTCAAGATGGCTGCCCCGGTCGCACCGGCATGCTACACACGTGGTTCGGGCGGGAGTCTCTGACCCCGATCGTTAGCGAGCATACATGCCATTGCCTCGTACCTCACAACCCCCTGTCACCCCATGAGGTTCTGCGCCTTGCGACAGATCCACTTACACAGTCGTGAGTGGGGACCCTGGCACCAAATTGCTTGGCTTGGCCACTTTGGTAGTCATCACTGACCTACATCCGTGGTGAGCCTTGGGCTATGCCATGCTCCATCAAGAGCATCGATATGCCATCAGAACCACCCTTTCACATACACCACCCGGAGCGCGAGTTATGCTCGCAATCACAGTCTGACCCACAGAATGCCCAGAGGATCAAACCACCCTACTTGTGGCTCGGGTATATCACGAGGCTATACACCTCGAGGTTGCATGCACCAACGAGCTTGTCGCCATTCGGCAACGTCACGTCTATGAGCTTGTCAACCTTCCCCCCGGCCGAAAGGCTATCAACGCCAAGTGGGTCCTCCGGCGCAAGTGGTAACCGGACGGGTCCTTGGACAAGTACAAGGCCCATTTTACGGCCAAGGAATTTCCTCAGGTCCCTAGGATCGACTATGACCAGATCTTTGCCTCGGCCATTCGTGCTTTGTTTAGCCTGGTTGTCCAATATGGGTGGGAGCTACACCAGATGGATGTGAGCAACGCCTTTCTCCATGGCTCGTTGGATGGCGAGGAATTGTACATGACACAACCTCTAGGCTTCGACCATGGCTCTGGCAAGGTCTGGAAGCAACGGAAGGCACTCTATGGCCTGAAGCAGTCACCTTGCTGCTGGATTCAGGAGATCACCAGTACACTTCTCAGTGGCAGTCTGCTTCGCAGCAATGCTGACCCCGCACTCTTCATCAGTCCGTGAGGCCAGACTTTGATCGCTATCCTGGTCTACATCGACGATCAGCTCCTTGCGTCACCAGATGCAAATGCCATCCAATGGGTCAAGGAGGTGCTACATGCTACCTACCAGATGAAGGACCTTGGGTTAGCTCGAGTCTTTCTCGGAATGGAGCATGACCATGATCGCTCCTTGGGTGTCATGCACGTCCATCATGCCGCCTACGTCCAGACATTGTATGGGCGCTTTGCTGAGGACCTGTCCCTCGTGCCAAGAGCATCCTCTCCCATGTCACTTGATGGGGAGGTGAAGCTAATGAGCTCCAATCCAGCCTTTGTGGGGGAACCAGTCGATGTGACCACGTATCTACGTGTCATCGGGTCACCGATGTTCCTAGCAACAACGACGCATCCAGACATTCCGTTCGCCGTCAACCTACTAGCCCAGTTCTCTCAAAAGCCGTGTGACCTCAACTTTGAGATTGCAGTTCAAGTACTACGCTATGTCGTCTCAACCCCACTGCGAGGCCTCATGCTCTGCGGACATCCATCTGTTGTTGTGACAGGCTATACCGACAGTGATTGGGTCGGCAATCCGGACAGTAAGATTCGAACTAGCTGGATCTTTCTGGTCGGCGATACTGTTGTGTCCTGGCGTGGCGGCAAGCAAGGCTACATTGCACATAGCACTTCTGAGGCTGAGTATGTAGCCCTTGATTCTGGTGCATGCGAGGGTGTGTGGTTGCGCTGCCTATTGACCGAGTTGCGTCAATCAGTCCCGTCCATCACGTTGCACTGTGATAATGGGAGTCCCATGGCCGTTGCTGACAATGACGGCGTGTCTGATTGTGGTCTAGTGGTCTTCATTGGGACCGTTTTGTCATGAGAAGTCCAGTTCAGCTCTCCCTGACTGAAATCACAGTTTTACTATGATTGTAGTCAGATATGCAATATGACATGTCAGCAACATGGATTGCAAGAATCCCCCTAGGTGGTAGATTATAGATTGTTGCAGTGTGCCTAGGTAGCAGATCAGTTCCCTCTCTATCCTGAGTATCAGCCCACTTGCGCTCATTCATCAATCACTCATTCAGAAGTTCCACCTTCTTTTAGACATTGTAGCAGAGCACGAATACTGATGTGAGGGCCGCCTTAGCAACTTCTCCGTTGCCTCCCTCATCAAGGCAAGGGTTTCTTCACCCTTGCCTCCATCACAAGGAGTCCCCTCTACGTTTCATCCTGTATGGTATTCTGCTTGCCGCCCAACTCAGATTCCTCTATCTCCTACACATCTCCCTCAATACCGCCTTCCATTTCAACATGGCATCAGTTGCAGTTGTGACCGCTGCCCTTGTCCGCATCCCTAAGATCACCACCAAATACGACGACATAAACAAGTACAAGCTATGGGCCTTTAACAACTCTACATACTTTGAAATGTTCCGCATCGATTGTTTTTTGCTCCACAAAATCATCACAGATGTGGGCAGTGGCCTCGAACCTGCCAAGAATAGCCTAGACCACGAGAAGTGGGAGTTTTCCAATGACAAAGTTCTCATGTCTCTCGTAGCAAGTTGTGACTCTCAATGACACACAATGACATTCGAGCTGTTGGTGAAAGTGCCAAGGCAGTTTGGGACTACCTCAAGGAGCGCTTTGACGCTTGCACTTCAACCTCTTGCGGCATCAAAACTGTCTCCCTCTTCCATGTCCCATTTGACACCTTTCCCATCACAGGTGGCTATGTTGTTGCTTGCACCACTATTGCTGCAGATCTCAAAGCAATGAGCATTGACCTTCTTGAAGCTGTGGTATGTGCAGGCATCATCCACGGCCTTCCTTCTCGCTTCGAGGTGATCTACCAAATGCTTCTTCAACTTGCTGTCGTAGAACTGACAGTCAACAACATCTCTCCGAAGCTTGCAGCCACTGAACAAGACAACAACACGAAGACGCACCAGCTGGCAGCCCTAGCAACTGTGCTTCATGCCCCTTTCTCCCCCTCAGTGCTGCCGACCTCGTCCTCTCCTCGGATTCATCTTACCACAGGGCCCGACAAGATCCCTCCTTGTCAGTAAAAGCCACTCTCAGCGCCCCATGCAGACAAGGTCTGTGGTGGACGGAACCACCCACAAGGTGCATGCGACCATTTCAAGACAGACCAGTGGCTTGCCCAACATCTCGGCAAGACCTATGCTGAGAGACCGGACTGGCATGCTGAGGGACCGAACTGGTGTGTAGAGATGCGTAAGGCTCGTGCGAGCCGTTTTGGAGCACTTGAACGTGGTAGTGTGACACCTGTATCTACACCTAGCTTGAATACCCTTGCCATTCGCATCCCTCCCGATACAAGTGTTTTCACAATGTACACTGCCGATGAAACCGGATTCAACATCAACTCCTTGTCCTCTCCCTCCCCCACTTTGATTTTCAACTCTTTCACAGAGCAAACCCTTGATTGTGGAGCTACCTCACATTCTCTCAAGGATGCAGAAAGCACCAATCCTCTCCAGTCTCCCGTTCTTGTTTCTGGTGCCACTACAGACATGGTTGCTAAATGTCGCGCTCGTGCAACTCTTGCCTCTCCAGCCTCCATTCATGGTCAGGTCACTGGCCTCCACCTTCCTTCACTTTGCACTAACCTCCTTACAGTCCGCAAGCTACAACAAGGAGTACATGTCCATTTTCCTGCGTTTGGCACTCAAGACCATCTCTCAACCTCAACTGGTCGTTATCTTCCCACCTTTCACCTTCACAACAACCTCTACCACATCCGTGTGCCTCGCATCACGCATTTTTCTTCACATGCACTCATGACAACCACCACCGCTTCTTGTCCATGCCGCAATCTCTCCCACCCTCTCATCCTTCATCATCATCATCTTTGTCACCCCGATTTCACCGCTATGCATAAGCTATCCTCTCACAACATGGTCCTCGGACTTCCGCAGCTTCCTCCTCTCCCACCTCTCTCTGTACCACCTTGTACCGCTTGCGTTCAAGGAAAACTTCGTGTGGCTTCTCACCCTGCCAAGCCCTCTCGTGCTCCTAGGCCTCTCGACATTGTCCACCTTGATCTTGTTGGTCCTATTCGCCCTGGGTCGCCCACGAACCACTCTTTCTTTCTCACGATAGTCGACGATCACTCTCGGTTTGGTGTGGCCATCCCTCTCCACTCTAAATCTGACGCTGACACTGCCTTCATCACTTGGGCCAACCAACCAAGCTTGTGCCCGGTTTGGCCGCTCCATTGGCCGTCTCTGGTCCGATCGTGGCGGTGAATTTCTTTCCTGTCTTCTCGCAATTTACTTTGCTACCTGTGGCATTGATCACCAAGTGACGGTCCTAGAATCTCCTGAACAAAGCAGTGTGGCTGAACATCATAACTAGACCCTTCTCAACATCTTCCGCATCCTTCTTGCACATTCAACCGCCCCTCACGACTACTGGACATACGCTCTCCTCTATGCTTCACACGTGTACGATTTCTACCCCTTCTCTTTCCTTGCCAACTGCCCTCCTGCGAAAGCATGGCCAGGGTCCAAACCCGACATCTCCAACCTTCGTGTGTGGAGTTCCACGGCTTATGTCCTTCTCAGCAAACGACAACTCTCTCAGAAAAACACGTCCAAGATCGATCATAAAGCTGTTCCGTGCGTCTTTCTTGGCTTTGCGCCACACTCTCCTGGGTATGTTTTTCTTGACCCTACAACCGGCCAAGAGATGTGTAGTGTGGACATTTGCTTCAACAAAACCCGTCCCTACTTTCTCCACCAATAGTCCGACCCCCCGCTCCTTGTCTGGGTGTACTTTGGCCTCTCTCCCTCCACCCTACCACACGTCTCCTCACTATCATCCTCCCCTCCCCTTTCCTATGCCCCTTCAACACCTCCTGCTAGCGACCCTTCAACTCCAGTTTCGTCCACATCTGCAGCTGCTCCACCCCCACCTCCTCCGCCTTCTCTCTCCCCCTTTCCCACTTTTTCCAACCTGCCCTCCTCTGATTTCTGTCTTCCACCCTCTCTCCATCCACCTCCCGCAGAATCTTCACCCTCATCTGCTCCTCCACCTTTGCCTCCACCTCCGCCTCCGCCTCCGCCTCCGCCTCCTCAACCCTCTCCCTCCTCCTCCTCCCCTCCACTTCCCCCCACACTGCAACATTCTGAACGCATCTTTGCCAAACAGCTACTCCGCTCCCATGGGTCTTCCTCTTGTCCCCCTCTTCCTCGTCTACCTTCAGGGGGTGATCTTGCTCTTCAAGAAGACAGACAAGAAGAGGTTGTAAACATGCTATGCACACACACTCCCCTCCCTTGCTGGCTTGCCAAGGGTCCTTTGGCATCTGACCTCACGCACACCAATCTCCCTTGCCTCCCTTGCACTCCACGCACCAACTAACACACCATTCTCAGCACCACAGTTCACAAACAGCAACAGATTCCAGTGCCAACCACTTTTGAAGAAGCCATAGCTGGTCCACATGCAAAGGAGTGGAGGAGAGCAATCAAGAGTGAGCTCCATGCATTTCAAGCGACCAACACCTACATTGAGGAGCCAAGACCCTCCACAACAACGTCGTCAAAGGGATGTGGCTCTTCCGCAAAAAAATGTTTCTCAGCAAACCTTTCGAGTTCAAACCGCGCTACGTTGCAAAGGGGTATTCTCAAAAGAAAGGCATTGACTTCTTCAAAACCTACTCTCCAACAGCCAAGTTAACTACGCTTAGAGCTCTCCTCCACACCGCTGCATCACGTGACATGGAGTTGCATGCAATGGACGTATAAACTGCCTTCCTCCAAGCCGATCTTCATGAGACCATCTACCTTGAGTGTCCGAAGGGCTACCACCCGTCCTCTCCAAACAACGTTTGGCGCCTCCAACAGACAATCTATGGCCTGAAGCAGTCACCTCGAGAGTGGCATGCAAAGCTTCAAAACACTCTCATCAACCTTGGCTTTCATCCATCCCAATCTGATGCAAGTCTCTTCCTTCGCAAATCCACATCCGGTTGCTACATTCTTGCATACGTTGACGGCATGACGCTTGCATCGGACAACCTTGATGAGCTCACTGCCCTCAAGGAAGCACTCATGCAAAGCTTTCAAATGAAAGACCTCGGTGAACTCACTCAGTACCACGGCATGGAGATGCGTCGTGACCGAGCAGTGCGCACCATCACTCTTTCCCAAGAGTCGTATGTCAACTCAAATCTCACTTGCTTTTGGACATGAAGCATGCAACGGCACGACAACTCCAATGGCAGCCGACCACAACCTCACTACAGTGGTTGTTCCAACAACTCAGCCCTCCTCTGAACCTTATCCTGAACTTGTGGGCTCCCTCATGTGCGCTTTGGTCTACACTCGTCCAGACCTTGCATATCCACTTAGTGTTCTTTCTTGCTTTGTCACCCAAGGACGGTTTTCAGATACACATTGGAAGGCTGCCAAGAGAATCCTTCGGTACCTTCAAGCAACTACGGGCTCACGCTTGGGGGTACCAACCCCATCTTCCTACAAGGCTTCACTGACTCTTCCTGGGCAGACGATCAAGCTGATTGCCGCTTCACCCAAGGCTATGCTTTCCACCTTGGTTCAGGTTTCATAAGTTGGCTCTCCAACCGCTCCTCCTCAACCTCCTCTCTCGTAGTGTGAAGCAGAATTGTATGCCGACACCATGGCTGCACAAGAGGCAAAGTGGCTTCGCCACTAACTCTATGATCTTGGACACCCACAACCTACACCGCTCTTATGGTCTGACAATACATGCACCATCGCACTCACAAAAGTCCCTGTTTATCACTCACGAACCAAACACATTGAGCTCCCCTACTTCTTCATACGTGACCTAGTACAAGCTGGTGAACTTCTGGTTTGCCGAGTCGCTTCTCATGATAACATTGCCGACATCTTCACCAAGGCGCTACCTCGTAAACAACATCAAAAGCTATTGACTCGTTTTGGACTCCATGCCCCTTCGGGAGATGTTCTGAGCCTTCTGGGCTTCTAAGGGGAGTGTCTAATTGTGGCACAGTGGCCTTCACTGGGACCATTTAATCATGAGAAGCCCAGTTCAGCTCTCCCTGACTACAATCACAGTTTTATTGTGATTGCAGTTAGATATGAAATCTCACTTGTCAGCAACATGAATTGCAACAATCAGCTTACGTGGCAAATTATAGATTGTCGTAGTGTGCCTAGGTAGCACATCAGTCCCCTCTCTGTCTTGAGTATATGAACCCACTTGGGCTCATTCATCAATCACTCATTTAGAAGTTCCACCTTTTTTCAGACACGGCATGCATCACACTCGCACAAAGCACATCAATGTCGAGTATCATTATGTGCGTTCATTGTTGCGCGTCGACAGCATCAACATTGTGTGGATTGAGACAGCGCGAGAGTTGGCTAACGTTTTTACGGCTCTTTGGAGGCCGAGCCGGCGACGGTCATTGTCGCTGCATATGCTGTCTTCACGCGTCCAGTGCTAGATCTGACTGCGCTATTGCATCTGCAGCATCATGCTCTGCTTAGGGTCAAAGTTTCATTTTATTCGGGCACCGTTGGGACCGGGAACTAACATACACGCCGCATGGGTTTAGGCGGCTATAACTCATTGCCGCTATGTTTCTATGTGATTCTGACCACACGACTACGTTGCAGCGTGCGTGTTATGGTGTGGTCCAGTTGTCAAGTGAAACAGACGATGCCTGGGTTTTGGGTTGTCGTTTGTCTGGCAACACTCACTGAGAAAACCTCGCCTGGTAGGTCGTTTCATGATTGGCTTAGAAACTGAGTAGCAAGCTCCATAGAGCTTTGGGGGGGGGGGGGGGGGGGGGGG
>SZWC01015646.1:46913-68439 GCA_023375785.1 Penium margaritaceum | reverse complement strand
CACGGGAAAGCTCCTGAGCTGCAGCAGCATTCGTGGTAACGCCCGCTTCTGAGGTCCTCTGCAGCAGGGAGACGGAGGTCGCGTTCTCTCCTCAGTCTCGAGGGGCAAAACTTCATCATGTGTGGTTGGGTAGTGGGCTGTAGTTGCAGAAATTGATGGCTTGACCTGTCATCGCGATCAGTTTGCTTTCTGCGCAGGTGACGTTCTCTGCTATTCGTGAAATAAAAATGATATCCTGCAAACGGTATAAGGGAGGGAGGGTGATCTCGATGAAATGTTGCAAAAGCTGTTGCAGGTTTAATGCAGAGGCCCGCTGCATGCCACTATTTATGACGGATGAGTGATCAGTGCGCACACGAAGTAGCTTAAGGCAAGAAGGTGAACACAGCTTTCTTCAGCCGAAGACTGGCATGGAAAACCTGCACAGAAACTTGCTTTTGAGCCTAAAATGTCAGCTTAGGAAAATGTTGAACCGAGGTGCAGTTCACAGATCTGCTCCTCAGTATCTCGCTCTTGAACAGCTTACATTAGGTTTCCCTTTCATTTCCCTTCATCCTTTCCTCCTCGTCAGTCTTCACAAGGTTGGTGCCATAGCTTCATATGGCGCTTGAATGCTCCCCAGGTTATTAAACAAGGGAATGATTTCACAGAATACTCAAGAAGAAATTTCGGAAGTGTTCGGGTTGCACACTTAGCCACGTTTTGCTCACCCAGTATTACAGCTGCTGCTTCCACTTCTTCGGAGGAGGTTGTGGTGAGCAAATGTACGAGGATGACATTCATGCTCTTGAATGGTCACCTCGGAGTCCACAGGGCCCAGCACACATCTAAGGGTAAGTTTGGATTGGACCACATGGGCCGCTGACCACACAAACAGTATGGTCAATGCAGGGATCGACGGGAGGTCAGTTGAACCACGTTTCCTGACGCCAAGTCCCACAGGCCGTCGATTCCGACTGCGTGGACCACACAGCCGTGTTACGACATCCAAGCTTACCCTAAAGGAGACACAAAAATGGCCGAGATCCCACACTAAGAAACTCCCACTGAATATCTGCTCTGCTCTTGATCTCAGTGGTGTCCTGCTCTCGGGTAATGGGGGAAGCTGCGAGTGACTGAATCAAGAGCAGGTATGCCTAACGAGTGGCGTACAAAATGACCTCCTTTCAGCAACGGAAGACCAATTTCTGTCACTCTTCCTGGAACTCATGGTTTGCGGCAGACAGCGTGACAGTGGGAAACTAAAGTGTGTGCAAAAAGATGAAAAGATGGAGCACTACTGTAAGATTGTGTCATAAAGCGTGCATGAACGGCTGCTGTTGGCATACATCTGTATAGTTGGCTTGTTTTTTGCTTGTGTCTTGCAGGATTAATAATTTTGGCGACATGCACGTTCCTGCATGACTTGTAATCCTAAAAGAAAGAATGAGCTTTTCCAAACTGTTTGGAAAAGATAACAGTGGAGGACCTCCACTGTTATCTTTTAATTACTTGTTCTTGATGATCGTGAATTGATACTTCTAAAGGGTCCTTAGACACACCGCCTAGAGGTCCTGGTCATGTTGTCCTGAGCTGCTCTTTGGCCTGCCAAAGCTCAAGCATTTCATTGACATTATATGCATGAAGGGCTAAAAAAATGCTTCTGAATATTGAGGTTATCCACTCATCCCGAAATTTTCAAGTGTCTTCCGGTCTGCACCCTTAGACTTGGCAAACCCTTTGCCTTCGATGTTCCCCGTTGGTGCGACACCTCGTGCGATTGGAGACAACGCCCAATAAACTCACAATAGTGAGAGCTATACTAGAAATTGTCTCCACTTGTGAGACTTGATAACCATCTGCTCTAGACATTCACCATGGCTGTGGAGGAGCTGTAAAATGTGTGCATGTGAGAAGCAATACTCATCCAACGGAATAACTAACTCTTGAGTGAACCCAGAATCTGAATGGCACTTGCAAACCGTTTGATCTTACAAAATTGGACGGGGCGGCTAGATACCCACCATGTCCAAATTTTAAGCTGTCGTGCCCGCATATGCTGAAAAAGATACCGGATGCCCAGACCACTTTCATTTTGTAACCGTGTATCCGGTGTCCGCCATGTTAAAGACGGCATATCCAAGTCCGCCGATTTTGCAACGCCATACCATGAGGCTTTGTTTTTATAACGGGGTACCCACGTTGAAAGTAGGCGAATATTCGCGATTACATGAAAACGACCCTTCAATGTAACGTCGACAATGTGTTTGCGTCATTCTGTCGTACTCGCCAAAAACCAAAGTGGGGGCAGTGCCAGGTCGAACTCGAGAGGAACGGGGGGGGGGATCGAACATGCACCCTCCCATTGTGCACACCGTGCAATGTTTGTGCGCATTAGAGGAACTACATCGCACGCAAGTAAGCTAGAAGGGAGACCAGTTCTTCCTACTCGTTTTAGGTCGGGCACAACGGAAGAAAAAGAAACTTCAAAATTCCGCCGGTTCAATGCCGTTAGATCGGTCGATCAAACGTGCAGCGGAGGCCAACCATTATAAAGAGATAATTTCATGTCTAGTTTTTCCAATCTGCCTCACTTCAAGTTTGCCTTTACAGATACGGATTAAGTGATTTCTACAATGTTCGACATGTTTAGCTATTGCCGTACAAAACAAATCGGTGTAAAACGTGACGACCTTCCGATCGCCAGATCTAATGTCTCATGAATTTATTTTTCACTAACTTTAGAATGTTTCTATTCGGTGCGACATAAACAGGAGGTCGTATGAATTATGCGAAAGCGAGGAAAGACATTTTGGACCTACACGAGCCTCGAGTTCATTCAAGATAAGACAACAGTACAACGCATCTTGTCATATTTACTACAGGACAAATAGGCAAGTATGTGGGAGTCGCCATTCGCCATGGTGCTCACAACCATTGTGCGCACAATGAATTACATGTCGTGTGGCATCCGTTGTGTGAGAGTAAACTTTTTTCTTGGTTGCGCACGCGAATAACACTAACACCTTGCATTTTGACTCTCAGAACTCGTAGGTGTTCGCATTTGCAAACTTTATTAGATGAATATGTTCATTATCAGTGAACGACTCCAATCCGACACACAACGAAGAAATCAATTTTGTAAAGATGACATCACATTGTCCGAATAAGCAGACCTTATTTTAATGAAATAGCAACCTAACTCAAACTTGAAGATGGCATACCCATCGTGTTAAAAAAGGAACGGCATGCCCGTATGCTGTTTCTAATTTTAAATGTCTGGATACGCCGTGAGCAGACACATTATTCATGGGTATGCCATGTTTATTTTTTAGTGAGCCGAGTATGCCGTGCCAAATTTTTGACCCGTGGGTATGCCAACTTAAAAGTGAGCACGGTGCGGGTATCCGAGCTATTTTTCGCTACAAAATTCAAGGGACCGACAGTTGGGATGTGGCTGACGAGTTATACTACCATGACTAGGGTCAAAAACAACAAGAAGAAAATTGACCGCACGACCTCACTGTTGTGTGGCACGATGTTGAGTTGGTGGTCCGATTCAAAGATCATTCAATGGCAGTAGGAGATTGACGAGGCTTGATCAACGGCTCATGCGACCGCTCTCACATCATTGACCATAGGCATTCCACCTCTCGAACAAATCAATTTGATGTGGTGTAACTGTTCGAATCCACCGGAATACTAAATAAACGTTGCGCGTGCCATCCTCACTCACTTCTCAAAGATGAGTGAAAAGTCTCACGCGAGGAAAAGGCTTCAATGCAAGTGTGAGGATTCCAGTGTGGCAGAGTACACATGGTATTTTATAGAAGCTCATGTAGTCCTCAGGGAGTTGATCAGGCTCAGCAAGAGCTGCTAGGCCGGACCAATTGTACGTGAGAGACAAGTTGAATATTGCAAAGACAGAAATACGCAAGCGTGTAAATTTGTAAAGAGAGCGTGAATGGCTAGTTTGAATCATGGATGAGAAAGTACATTAGGACAGCTTTCTAACAGGCCTAAGTATGCTTAAACAAGTGCATGGAATTGGAGAAACACTCTCTCAAAGTTCACCTCCTAGCACATGTTGAAAATTTGCCCCTCCGCATGCCCAATTGCGACGCCAGGAGGCGCCAACGAGCCACCAGAGAGGGGAAAATTCTTAAAATTGGATCTCGTGGCTCAAGTGTTACTCGGATCGTGAAATGGAGGATTTCCCCTGGAAGTGGACGAGTCGCTGAATCCGTTGAAAGTTGTTTCACCAGAATTGGAAAGGTAACAAGGGAGATATGAGCTTCCAAAGTTGGGGTGTCTGCGGCGGCTCGGGGAACCGGCCGCGACTCGACTTCCGGTGAACAATTGACCGGACCGAGTAACAAATGTCCATCGGGAGATTTTGCCCCGGAAGAGAGCCGAGGCGTCCGGTGGATAACACCCACCGCATCTAGTAGTGCAGGTTTTTATTGAGGGACTTAGAAAAAATCCCGGCTTGGCATCCGAAACTCAATAGTACGTTTTGTTACTCAGGGACAGTCAAAATTCTTACTACGGGTCTGCGGACAGGTTTCAAACCCTGTCGCACCCCATCTTCAAACTCAAGCCAATAGAGGCTGAGCTGCATCAAAACAGTGCAAGGGACCCCTCCATCACGTGCAAAGAGATCTGAGGCTCGGGAAGAGCTCTTGGCACGTGAAGGGAGGTGCCACGTCGTGTGTGCACCATGGAGGCGTTACACGTTTCTGTGGTGCGTGAGACCTGCGCTTTGGCGAGCATAACTAGGGCAACGCGTGGCTGAGTTGCGCTCAGTTTGGTGCATTGGAGAGCTCATGACTAGCCCATAAATGTTCAGATCAGGTCCATGTACAAAAACTACTGCAGAATGCCATTATTCTCTTCGCAAAAACTGACTGTCTCTAAATTCCCGCTCACATAGCGTGAAACGACCAGAAATATCACGCTCAGTCTCAGATTTGCCCAAAACACAGAAGTGAACCACAAGAGACGGGTCAAAGACACGTCGGGACTGTACCCCCTGCAGATTTCCCGACAAAGGGTTATGGACCCACATTGATCCTCTCCAAGAAGTTCACATCTTTTGTAGCGCACGCAGTTGTCAACTTAGACAATGTCACTGTAAAGTTCTGAGAACCTGTCGGAGTAGAAGCTACACAGATGGCGCGGAAGGAGACATAGCCCATCCGGAAGTATGCGGGTGGCCCAGGCTTCGGGCTCTAGAGGTGGCAGTTTGAGCTGCACCTTGCGCATAAAGGGCTACTTAGGGTCATGTTGGGAACGGAGGTGTTCGCAAAGGTGACAGCTACAGACGTGGAGAAACAGGCCTTCAAAAAAATGAACACAGAGGCACTCATGCTCCTGGTTTCCATGACAGCCGAGTTGCGGTGGGGCTACTTCCAAGGCTGCAAGACGGCAACCAAAGCTTGGCAAAAACTTCACGCCATCCACCAATCCAACTTGCTCAAGAATGAAATCTTCACGATGAACTGGCTCCTCATGGTTAGAATCGAGAAGGGAGATGATGTCATCTCCGCCATGCAGCAAATAGAGTCGCTTGCCGCATAATGCAACGACGTTGGGTGGAATATCGACATGCAGCTGCAGGCGATGACCCTCCTCATGGCCTTACTTGAAAACTGGGATCCACTCATCACAATCCTTGAAGGATGGCCAGAGGAAAAGCTCACCTATGGCGTGGTCGTAGAGTACATTCGCAACGAGGCGCAACGCCAGAGCTGCGGAGAGGCCTCATCTTCCTCATCCACCCTTGTCACCAAAATGTGTGGTGGCAGAAGCGGGGGCAGAATAAGCTGCGGAAGGGATGGCGGCAAGAAGGGTGCCAAAAAATTTGCGTGCCGCAATTGCGGCCATATATGACCAATTAACTCACCCGTGAAACTGTGTATCAACAAGTGTATTTGGAAGTGAACAAACTAGTGAACATGGATGGTTCACAGAAACTACTATATATCACATAGAGCCCATCATAATTCTCATTCTAGACAGGGAATGTTCATGTGGACTGTGCTAAAGTGCATTGATTTGGATGTTTTGTGAAAAATGTCTGCGAACAAGAATACACTCATTGATACGCTGATCTAAAAGTGCGCGAAATTGACGTGATTAACCATAACTCATTGCGGGAAGAAGGGCCACTGGGCCCGTGAGTGCCCGTAGGAGGTGAAGGCCAGCAGCAAGAACACCAAAGGCAAGTTTCTCTGCAACGGAAACAAGAGCCACTTCCTCAAGAAGGCCAACAAGCGGTGCATGGATTCCAAGGCCGAGGATCACACCCAAATCGAGAAGGTGGGGTTTGTCACCTACGAGGAATCCTCCAAGTTAATGGTGGTCAAAAACAACAAAGTCGAGCCGGCGGCCGGCCAAGGTGACATGGAGGTGGAAGTCATGGTGGGCGGTAAGAAGAGCTGAGGACAATGTCTGATGTGCAGCACGTCCCCGGCCTGGCTGGAATTTTTTGTGTCAACCGCTTGACTAAAAAGGGGTATAAGGTGCTCTTCAGCAGGAAGGGCACAGTGGTGCACAACGACGACGGCCGTGAGTTTGTGCTAGAGGCAAAGCGCAAGGGCGGTCGCTACATCATGGAGACCAATGTAATCCCCGCGGCATCGGATGCAGTGGACTTGTAGGAGCACGTCGTCAACATTGCCAAGTGAGAAAGTGCTGATCTGGAGCTTTGGCATCAATGATTGGGGCATGTGGTGCCCGCAACCATTAAGGAGATGGCGAAGCGGGACATGGTGTGTGGCCTTGTCATCGACGGTGCAGCAGATGCAACAGGGCACAAAAAGCACAAGCTTTGCATTTTGGGCAAGGCGCGGTGCAGGCCTTTCAACGAGAACGCGACTAGCGCACAAGACCTCCTTGAGGTCATGCACAGAAACGTGTGCGGACCATTAAAAATGGCGTCAAACATAGGTTTGAGATAATTTGTCACCTTCTTCAATGAATCTCTTTGTGTCCTTCATGAAGCGGAAAGGTGAGGTCCTGGACCGGCTAAAGGAGTACGTCGCAACGGTGGAGAGGTAGACTGGCTGGAAGGTCAGTGCGCTACGCAATGACAATGGTGGAGAGTACGTGGGCTGCAGTGGGTGGATGAAGTAGCAGGACATTAAGTAAGAACCCACTAAGCCGTAATCGCCACAATCTAATGGAGTGGTAGAGCGGGCAAACTAGACGCTGCTAAACATGGTACGGACCATGCTTGTGGATGCTGGATTATTGTGAGGATTCGGGGTTGAGGCTGTGCGTACAGTGAGCTACACCATCTACCTCACCCCAACAGCGTTGCTGAAGGATAAGGGTGACTGGAAGACACTGCAAGGGGTTTAGAGGTATTCGGGTGCCAGGCGCATGCAATGGTGTAGGCAGCGTAGCGACGCAACAACAAGTTGGAACCACGGGCAAAGCCGTGCTTGCTTCTCAGCTACGATAGCATGCAAAAAGCGTATCGGCTCTGGGATCCGTGCACGCAAGAGATCATCCGCAATCGTGATGTCGAGTTTGACGAGAAGCAGAGCTTCAGCAGCGACAGCAATGACATGAGCATTGGGAACACTCCAAAACAGGGGGAGTGGTTTTGCTCCTTGACTACGAGAAGGAGCTAGCGGACGTGGAGGTCAAGGATGCGGTGTCAAAGAGCAGCGGTGCAGCACGTGCAGCAGCTGACACACAGGACTCCAATGACAATGCAGCTGGGCTGGAGATCCATTGGAAAGATCCGTTGGAGGAGGCAATGCAGGTTTCAAAGCGTGCACTCCCGACGGAGGTCGCGTCGGGCGTCAGAGAGAAATCCTCCGGACGTGCCGTCCGTCCGGACTATGTTTCGCCGGAGCGGGCAAGGCCTTCGGGGAGCTGTCCGGTTGATGTTTCACCGGAGCGAGAAAAGTGCAAAGGATTGCAGTAGAGCAACAAGGCGCCACCAAAACATCCGCGCAGTTGTGGAGGCAGGGGAGAGCGTGGAAGCACTTCGACGATAGCACCGGTCAATGGATCGATATGACACGGCGCATGCTGGCTGCATCAACAGAGCCAACAACCATGCGAAATGCACTTGCGCGATCCCAAGGGGAAACAGTGGGACGCTACCATCAAGTCAGAGTTGGCTTCCATTGTTGAAAATAACACGTCGGAGTTTGTTGACAGGCCAAAAGATGCCAAGGTCACTGGCTCCAAGTGGGTCTTCAAGACCAAGTTCACAAAACAAGGTGTGGTAGATAAGTACAAGGCGCGGCTCGTTGCAAAGGGGTACACACGGCGTAAGGGCAAGCACTACGATGAGACGTTCACCCTCGTCGCCAAGTTCACAAGCATCTGGACAATCTTTGCGGTGGTAGCCGCAAAGGATATGGAGCACCATCAGATGGATGCAAAGACGGCCTTCCTCAACGGCATCATCGACAAAACAAATCCACATGGAGGTGCCATACAGAGTAGAGGCGCCAAAGGGCAAGGTGTGCAAGCTACGGAAGTCCTTGAACGGGCTAAAACAATCGCCCCGATGCTGGTACCAATAGATGGACAGCTTCATGACACAACTCGGCTTCAGGCACTGTGAGGCGGATCACAGCGTGTACATGCGGTGTAGCAAGAAGCTCCATCAGATTTTTGTACTCTATGTGGATGATCTGATCTTGTGCTCCTCAGACTTGCCGAGCGTACAATAGCTCAAAGAGCAGCTGAGCAGTAGGTTCCTGATGTTGGACATGGGGGAGCTGGAGTTCTACCTCGGGGTGAGCTCTACGTGGAACCGGAGGGCGCGCACGCTTGAGCTTGGGCAGGCCATATACGTGGCCGAGGTGCTGAAATGGTACGGCATAGAGGACTGCAAACCAGTCCGTAGTCTCGTCTCCACGACCTATGAACAAAGTGTGGCAATGGCGCCGTAAACAAAAGAAGAACAGGAGGACATGGCAGGGGTGCCCTACCAATCGACGGTGGGCAGCCTCATGTACGCCATGGTGGCGACTCAACCGGACCTGGCCTACGTGGTGGGCCAACTGAGCAGGTACGTGGCTGATCCAGAGCCACTACACTGTCAAGAGGCCAAGCGCATTCTACGCTACCTGCAGGAGATGCGGCACGCGTGCCTTAGGTTCGACGGCAAGGGGCGGGCGGACCCTTTATATCTTTTGTGCTATACGGATGGAGACTGCGCCCGCAATGTGACCAAGAAGAAGTCCACATCCGGCTACGTGTTCTTCCTTGCTGGTGCAACAGCCTTGTGGTGCAGCAGAAAACAGGACTGTGTTGCCACCTCCACAGTGGAAGCAGAGTACATCGCGCTGGCCGAGGCTATCAAGGAGGCGGTGTGGCTCTGCAGGTTGCTGGGGGAGCTGGGCGTGCCGCAACAGGAGCCTATGGTGGCTTAAGGGGACAACATCGGCTCCATCTTGTTGATCAACAACCCAACGCAGCACAAGAGGATGAAGCACATCGAATTGCTTTATCACTACGCACGAAACATAGTTGAAAATGGGCAGGTGGTGCTGCAACACTGCAGCACGCACAACATGCTTGCGGATTACTTAACCAAGGTGCAACCCGCGGACTGGCACGCGATAAGCGTGGCCGGGCTTGGGATGACCAGCTATGATGGGCTGGAGGGCGCAGCAGAAGATGAGTGAGAGCAAGCAGGAGCAGTGGGCATGGAAGGTGCAAGGGGCTGAATGTTGAAAATGTGCCCCTTCGCATGTCCAGTGCGGTGCTGGGAGGCGCCAATGAGCCTCCGGAGTGAGGAAAATTCTCTCAATTAGATCTAGCAGCTTGATGATTGTTCGGATCCTAAATTGGAGGATTGTCTCTGAAATTTGACGAGTTGCTGAATCCGGGGAAAGTTGTTTCACTGGAAGCAGACAAGGAACAAGGGAGATATGAGCTTCCAAAGTTGGGGTGTGCTCGGCGGCTCTGGGAGCCAGCCGCGACTCGACTTCCGGTGAAAAATCGAAAGGACCGAGCAACAAATGTCCATCTGGGGATTCTTCCCCGGAAGACTGCCAAGGCGTCCAATGAACAATGTCCACTGGATCCAGTAGTGCAGGCTGCTACCAGAGGACGTAGCCAAAATGTTGGCTCGGCGTCCGAAACTCAGTAGTACGTTTCGTTACTCAGGGATAGTCAAAACTTTGACTTTAGGTCCGCGGACAGGTTTCAAACCCTGTCGCACCCCATCATCAAAATCAACCCAAAAGAGGCGGAGGTGTGTTGAAGCAGTGCAGGGGACCCCTCCATCACGTGCAAATGGATCTGCGCCTCAGGAAGGGCGCTTTGCACGTGAAGGGAGGAGCCACGGCATGTCCGTACTATGGAGGCGTCAAGCGTTTCTGTGGTGGGTGAGACCTGCACTTTGGCAAGCGTATTTGGGGTACGCTTGGCTGAGTCGTGCACGGTTTGGTGCTTTGGAGAGCTCATGACTAGCCCTATAAATGTTGAGATCATGTCCATGTACAAAAACTAACGCAAAATGTCGTTATTTCCTTTGCAAAAACTGAATTTCTCTGAAGTCCTGCTCGCATGGCGTGAGATGACCACTAAGCTCACGCTGAGTCTCAGATTCTCCCAAAACAAAAGACGTGAACTACAAGAGATGGGTCAAACACATGTCGGGACTACACCCCATGTGGATTTCCCGACAGTACACTCCTAGCCTTGCGGGATGAGCAGCAGTCACACTCCCACAAAGGAGAATTGCCACCTCTGCCATGTGCACAACCAATACTCTTAGTGAAGACCTTCCTTGAAGTTTCCTGAAGGTCCTCCTACCGCCTTTCTACCTTGAAGGCTGCTCCAAGCCTCCTTGGCCAGTAATTCTAGCCGTCATTGGTGCTGGAAGTGCAGGAGCAGTCCCTTGAACTGGAGCCACTGCCCCCAAACCTTGAAAATCCATATCTCCCTCAAACAGACTTCGAATGAAGTTCCGTAAAGTGCTACAGATACAAGAAGTCGTCCTCTATGCATCTGTTGTGCCTGATGATCTCCATCAAGCAACCCACTTTGATGTATTTTTGGCACCCTCCATCCATCATTCTCTCACTTTGCCAAAATGAAAATGACACTAGTCTACACTGTGCTCTCAGCTGCTGCAATCGATGTGCTGCCAGCGGCTTGGTGAGAAAATTTGCTGGCATCATGCCCGAGGGGCAGAACTTGATGTGCAGCACCTCCTTTGCCACGAGCTCGTGGACAAAGTGGTAGCACAGGTTGATGTGCCTGGTGTAGGTGTGGAACTCTACGTTCTTCATGAGCGCAATGCCACTAATCTTTGCACAGTAAATTGTCGTTGTTGTTTTATGCTGCTGCCCAAGACTTTCCAGCAGCACACGAATCCACACTGCTTCCTTTGTTAATTCTCTCACAGCGATGCACTATGCCTTGGTGGAGGAGAGCACAACGCAATCCTGCTTCTTGCTCCTCAAGCTGATGGCTGCTCCTCCAAGCAAAAACAAAAAACCACTAGCAGATCTCCTTGTGTCCAGATCTCTGCCCCAATCTTTGTTGCTGTAGTTGATGAGGATGGGGCTCTTGTTGCAGTTGAAGGTAAGGCTAAGGCTGTTGCTGCTGTCAAGGTAGCACAGCACGCGCTTGACCGCTTTCCAATGTGGCACACTTGGGTTGGTGCAGAAATTTCTCACTGCTCCCACTGCTTGGCTGATGCCGAGACGCGATGCCAACGGCTACATTCATTAGGCTCCCAACTGCTGCTTGGTATGTTACTGCCTCCATGTGGCTGCTCTGTTACATGCTGTTAGGAGCCTAAATGAGGCTCAGCTTCCCTCCCACTTCCGGCGGTGTCGCCACCTTCCGTGCACCTCCCATGTTGAAGCACATCACGATGTCGATCACGTAAGTGCTCGACATCTCCAAGGTTTGCTGCTGCCGATCACGCTTCACCTAGAAACCCAGGTAGTGGCTCAGCACTCCCATGTCCTTCATGTCGAATCTGGCTGCAAGGGACTGCTTATGATCTTGAAGGAGAGACTTTGATTCAGTAAGCAATTCATCAACATAGAGCAGGATGATGACCTTGCTTGCGTCCTATGTGTGCCCATAGACCGCATTATCTGACTCGCTGCGCAAAAAACCAAGTCTACCCAACTGCTCATCAATCTTGTGGTACCATGCAAGCGGCGCTTGCTTCAGGCCATAGAGTGCCTTTACAAGCTTGCACACATGGTCCTCCTACCCTTCCACCACATAACCCTCCGGCTTCTCCATGTACACATTGTCCTCAAGGTCACCATTTAGAAATGCACACGTCACATCCAAGTCCATGGCAGAGGCAAGAGAAAGGATTGCACGGATGGAGGAAAACTTTGTGATGGGTGTGATCATCTTGTTGTAATCCACGCCCTCAGTCTGCACATAAGCCTTCAAAAGAAGCCATGCTATATAGATGAGCACATTACAATCAGCACCGTGCTTGCGCCAAAATTTCTACCTGTAGCCAAACACCCGACGGCCACATGGAGATTTGTCGAGAGTCCAGGTCTTGTTCTCCTCGTCTACTACTGCACACCAATCTACTACATCATCACCACAAATTTATTTGCTAAATGTCATTGGGTCGTTGGTGACGGTGAGGAAGAGGAGCTCGAGGTCAGAAGACTCATGTGAAGATGAACAATTGCACAGGTTCAGCAGCTCCTCCAGCAATCTCTGTTTGCTTGCAAGGTGCTCGGACAACCAAAAACACTCCACGTGACCATCTGCACCATGGTTGAGGCGTGTAACTCCATGGCAGCTGCTACTGCTTGCTCGGGTGCTCCTCAATTTCTTCTTTGGTTGCCGGCTGCTTTTCCTCCTCAGCTCCCTCTATTGACCTATCAGCACTACCTTCCGCTTGTTCCTCTTCAGCTGTAGGCTCTTTGGCTCCCACTGGCTCCATAGGGTTCCATGTCCAGCCTTTCACATCCTTCATGAATACCATGTCACAGCTGTGGAAGTTCTTGCGTGCGGCGAGGTCGCATAGGCGGTATCCCATGATGCAGTAGCCAAGGAAGGCAGCCTTCACACTGTTGGAATCCAGCTTGTTGCGGTTAGCGGCAGGCACATGGATAAATGTGCCACACCTGAACACCTTTAGGTGCGTGATATCTGGCTTGCGTCCCGTCCATGCCTCCTCCAGCATCATCAGCGACATGGCACGTATCGGGCTCCGGTTTTTCGGGTACACGGCGGTGTTGACTGCCTCTGCCCGAAATTTTAGCGGGAGCTTGGCATCCTTGAGCATGCCATGGACACACTACATGAGCGTGCAGTTGGCAAGCTCAGCTATGCCTTCTAGCTGTGGTGTTGCGGATGGCGTTACCTCGTGTTGGATTTCACAGTTCTTGAGGAAGTCGCAGATTTCAATGGAGAGGTATTCATCTCCACTATCGGTACAAAGCACCTTCATACGCCTGCCACTCTCATTATGTGTAGCAGCCACCCATGCCCTGAATGCATCAAAACAATCATCCTTGGACAGAAGCAGCTGCTCTGCCTTGCTTGTGCTGCACTCACCAAAGTGCCGGTTCTGTGCCTGGATGAGGCAACCGCAGCTGTGGATCCTCAGACAGAGCAGCTTGTGCTGCAGATTATTGATGAGCTGTTTCAGAGCAGCATTATCATCACCATTGCCCACAGGCCGGATGTGGTCATCAAGGGTGACAAGATTCTGGTGATGGATCGGGATGAAAAGATGGAGCTGGATACACCTGAAAACCTGCTGAGCCGACCTGAGACCATGTTCCCCATGCTTGTGTACTACTCAGGACCTACACAAGCTGTAGGCCTGAGGCACATGGCCCGTGAAGTTGCTGTCCGTAACGCCCAACGGTGATGAGTTCATGACTACGATTTACATGAATCTTCACATCATTTT
The DNA here is from genome assembly GCA_023375785.1 of Penium margaritaceum. Taxonomy (NCBI): domain Eukaryota; kingdom Viridiplantae; phylum Streptophyta; class Zygnematophyceae; order Desmidiales; family Peniaceae; genus Penium; species Penium margaritaceum. Next base: position 54,566 of record SZWC01015646.1, on the reverse strand, counting down.
GTTTATACACACAAAGCTTGTTACATCATCCAAAGAAGTTTCTGTTCTAAAAAAAAACACTCATCCTTCCCAGACAGAAAGAATACCCACGTCTTTTGCGACTTGTCATCTATGAACACTAGAAAGTAAACCTTACCGGACAAGGACTGTGATGGCATGGAACCACAGACGTCAGAGTGCACAAGAGAGAGAATCTCAGCTGCTGCCTTCCCCTCCCTAGTGAATGGAGATTTGGTTTGCTTCCCCTTGATGAAGCTCTTGCAGGCCGATGCACCGGGCTGCGTCACCTCCTGAAGCTCTTGCAGGCCATGCACCATCTGCTGCATGGAGATAACTGCGCCAAAGCCGAGGTGTCGAAGCTGGCGATGCCATAGGCCGATGTCATTTTCTCCCACTCTCGCAGCTGCTGCTGAGGTAGCTCCCTTCTCCGATACCACAAAAAGATGGTAGAGGCCGTTGTCTTGAATCACCCTTGCAAGCACCTGGCCCGCACGTGCTCAGATGTCTGGCCACCATAATCAAAATGGACCTGCAGGCCTTGGAAGATGAGAGAGGAACCAGAGAGGAGGTAAGCTGCCAGCCCTGGAACATGGAGCACCCCCTTCACATGATGTTCCACGTGCTTCCCTTGGACAGAAGCATAGAAGAAAATCTCATCCTCTCCCACCACTATCTATTCATGATTGTTATCCATGTACACTTGATGAGGTTAAATAGCGGTATAGAGAACAAACCACTCCCGGTGACAGGTCATGTGCCAAGTGGCTCCCGAGTTGTGATTGAGTCAACCGATGTGTGTGACGCCATGTCATGAGTGGTCGCTTAAGAAAATTATGACAAGGGGCATAAATTGGTTCTGAGACACACATGGTTCTGAGACTATCAAGGCGTGGTTCCATACAATTGTAGTGCATTGTTGAGAAGTCAACCAAACAGCATGGAGTCATTGATACAATTCATCATATTTCTTTCAACCCTTCTGGAGAGTGGTCAAACATTTCAGAGCCTTTGAAAGCAAAACACAAGAGGTCGGGGCATGAGGCCAAAAATCCCTTGGACGAATGGCATAAAAATCATGAGGTCAACGCGTGGTGGGCCATGAGTGTAAAGAAAGAAATTCCCAATCACTGAGTTTGAGGACTCGTGTACATCATGGACATAACAACAAGGTCACACACGTTGTTTGACTCGAGCGCCCAAGACTTGACATAGTTCTCATTGTGTTTCTAACATGTGCTCCACATGTTCAAGACTTGTCATGGAAGTACACTTACTGCTAAAAACAGGTTATCGAATCATCCCAATTCCTCCTATTATCTTTTGCTCCGTAACTCATCCCTATGAGCTGTTACGTCTCTGGCATACACGAGTCTCTAAACTCCGCGAGTGGATACTTCATTCCTCACATCCATGGCCCACCATGTGTTGACCTCAGGAATTTTACGCTATTTGGCCGAGGGCATTTTTACCACCTGCCTCGGCCTTTGGTGCACTGCATCCAAAGGTTCTCACAACTTTGACCACTTTCTAGAATTTTTGACAGAAATATCAAACACTTTATCAATGTTTCAATACTCTTCAGTTGAATTCTTGAAGGAATTATACTTTTATGAAACCGCGCTTTGGCACTCTCAAAACCCCCTGACTTATTGGAGGATTTTTTTTAGCGACCACTCATGACAGGCGACTGCACAGGTCACTCAGTCCGCACACCAAAGACCTTACATGCGTCATTGAGATTCCTTTCATTGTATACATGTGCACGACTCGTTAAACACTTCTTATAAAAGAAAACCTAATTCCAAATATAAATCATCCATTTTTTCCAACTCATTGAATCTTCTTTGGCTCTGCACCTCATCCTTGTGAACCAACCATGTTCTACTCGGCGTAAAAATTGGTGTTTGAGTGCAGCGACGCAGAAGGGGTAGCCAACACATTAACTACAAGGCATCAACCTCGTACGAGTCTTCAGCGCATCTCCAGCATTCACACGTTTCTAGACCTTGCAAGGACAATGGTGAATAGATTGAGTGCACCCAGTGATGAGCAGCAATAGATGAAAAGGACTCCAGTGGTGGAGGATCGGCAGCACACGATCAACGACGCTCTCCAGGAAAACCAGGCAGCAACATTAACTTTTCCGGTGAATGTCGTAGCACTGACAACCCTGACAGCCAACCCTGTGACGGATCCCTCAGGCCCAGCAAACCCTTTGCCTCCACCTTTGCCCACCAGGTCGACATCTTGCGGGACAGAAAGCATCGACGGACAGGTTCGCATCAACAAAAACTTGTACCAGACGTTGTCGGGATTCAAGAGCCTCAACACCCATCTGGTGCAAAAACTCAATGTGGCAATGGAGGAGCTACAGAATTCAAGCACGCGAGAATCAGTGCTCACTGAGATAAATCTTCAACTCTCAAGTGAGCCCCAATCTCGACTGGTTTTCCCTGAACTGTTCGATCCTTCAAACTCCAAAGGACCAATGGTCAGGATGTGGCTGGTGAGTTTGGATGTGTCCTTCAATACTGTTGGGGTCAACAATGGGGGAGAAAAAAAAGAACTCACGGCCTCGTTTTTGTGGGGCACGGTTTTGATTTGGTCTTCTCATCTTAACCCCATCCAATGAAAGCAGGAGAATGGCAGAGTTGGATCAACGGCTCCCTCCGCCGCTCTTGCATCGTCGACCGCACGCGTACTTGCTCTTGATGAAATCATTCCAACCTGGCACGACTCTATGACTCCATAGGAAAACTGGATGGACTTCGCACACGCCCACTTTGGAAAAATGAGCAAGAAGTATGACACATAGTACAACATTTAACGCTTGCGTTAGCAATTGATTGTAGCAGGCATTTTCACAAAGTCACCATTGGCAGTGACCTCGCTCCCGACGAACTGTGTTTTTTCTACAACAACACCCTTCATCCAAACATCCAGTGAGCAGTTACCATGTTTGTAATTCAAGACGATCTTCTGAAAGTCATCAAAGCAGCGGACCACATTGACGGCATCAACTACAATGCTCGGATGCAACGGCTGGAAATCCTAAATCCACAACCCTTATCTTGGTTGATGGAATTCAGAGTTGGTGGAAACCTCGTCTCCAATGGAGATTGACCCCTTCGATACACCAATCAAGGGCTCTGCTGGACTTGATGCAAGCCGGGGCACATCTCCTCAATTGTTGGAAAGGGTGGCAATAGGACAGAAAGGAGAAGTCACAGATAAAAAATGAGTCGGGGAACATCACAGCGCAAGAATAGACGACGGAACTCCGATACGTTTGAAAACATCTGCACCGACTGATCAACTATCTGAGCGACTCACATTACCGTAGATGAGGGTCCCTGAGATCCCTAAGATTGATGTGGGATACAACGACAAGCAACGGAGGGGTTGAAAAAGTCTTAGAACTGTATCAACACCACTGGATGGAGGATCTTCTTACAGATTTACAAGCAACGACATGGTTTGGAAAGAGGATTTTCAGACCAAACAAAGGGTGTTTGCAGAAAAAGGCGTCAAAAGCCAGTTGTAGATCTGTTGACTTTGTGAATATACCCAACTATAAATCAAAGATCTGCACGGCAAAATGGTCTCGAGAACTTGCCCAATGAGCAACAAAAAATTCATCCTCAGGCAAGAAACCCTGTACGGACACTATCAGTAAGTAGATTGGAGGAGCAGATTGGTCTACATAAGTATAAATGGGAGAAAGGAAACCTGCCTTTGATCGAGCAACCCACAACATAGTGGCGGTCACAAACTATAGCAGAGGTAGAAGCAACAGACAAATTTGCAGCAATCTCAAACTACTAGAAATTGTATATAGACGTGGACAAACATTTTATGCGGTGTAAAGCGTGGCTAGTCCACGTGGAGATAGGAAAAGTGGAAGAAACTACGGCAGCCTTGACACATACAAGTTTGCAGCTATTCCATCGGAGTTTGACCACTTGTCGAGGAGGTTGAATGGGTTTTCCTCAACAAACTGCCCAAACTGTCGTCTCCACAACAAAATGACGATCACCAGATAGATCTGAAGCTGGGCAGCACACAAATGGTGAAGACGACCTATCGGTCGAGTGACCATAAGCTGAATGGACTAAAATAGTAGCTGGACAAGATCCTCGGTCAGGGGTTCATCAGACCCTCCATGTCACCATATGCCACACCTGTACTTTTTGTGAAAAATTGATCCTTAGAGATGCGGACGTGCATGGACTACTGAGTGTTGAGCGACATCACCATCATGAATTGCTACCCCCTTCTGTGAGCAGACGAATGTTTTGACCAACTCCGTAGGACAAATTTTCACCAGAGTTGGCCTCCACAGGAGCTATCCTTAGATCCATATGGCTGATGAGGACGTTGAGAAGACAAACTTTTGTATCAAATATGAGAACTTCGAGTTCACAGTTATGCCCTTTTGGCTCACAAATTCTCATGTAGCATTTATGTCAGCGGTGAATACCATTTCTCGTCCACACCTTGAAGACCGTCATTGTGTACCTCGATGACATCTCGGTGAACACCTGCACCTTGGAGGAGAAAAATGAACTTCTCCAGAACGTTAACAAGATTCTACAAAGAAAATTGTCATGAAACTCCCAAAATATGACTTTAGTCGCAATTTGGTTTGAGTTTTTTGGCCACTTCATCACCGGTGGAAGAATCACCATGGACCCCAAAAAGGTGGAGGCAATAGCTGATTTGCTGACACTGATCAACGTTTAGGAAGTCCAACTGTTTTTGGAATTCTGTAATTACTACTTTCAATTCATAAAGGACTACCCTGAAGTGTCAGCGCCTCTCTTTGATCTCACTCGTAAAACCACCGAGCGGAGTTGGGAGGACAGTGAACAAGAAGCATTTAACTCTTTGAGAAAATATCTGACCTCACGGCAAGCCCTACAATTGGTAGATTGTACGGTAGAGTACACCATGGCCATCGACGAGTCTGATAAAGCAATCCGAGCAAGTCTCCTCCAACAAAAGAGTGATGGAGAACAACTGGTGGCGTACATGTCGCAAAAACTGCACAGGCCAAAACTCATATACATGCCGTACATGCTGACAATGCATTGTCCATGATGACCACCATGCAAAAAAATATCTCTAGAGTAATCCAAATTTGAGCCTTTGACAAACGCGATGGATGGAATTTGTTGAGACCAACTTGGACTAGAATATCGAGTAACTACATGGAATAAAGAATTCAGCAGATGCTCTTAGCCAATGACCAGACTTGATGGGCTAGATTGACATGTTACTCATCGAGCGAGACCCGTGTCTTGCAGGGCTGTTTGTGAAGGGTTAGAGAAGTTCAATGGATACAACAAGACTAAGTTCTGGTTTGACGACCCTTCCTGGCGAGAAAGATTCACTCACCAGGTTGTCATGCCACCAAACAAGGAGTTGCATCAGATGCTATTCAAGGAATGCCACGACACTGGTCCAGGTGGACACTTCAACGAGGACAAGACGCTCAAGAAGCTGGCAAGATGTTACTGGTGGGACAATATGCAGACCAACGTGGTATATTTATGGAAACCATGCGGCACCTGCCAACGGAAAAGAAATTGTCGCACATTGCCCCAAGGACTACTCCAACCTCTCCTTATTCCTACGGATCTGTGGATCAGTATTAACATGGATTTTGTGCCGTAATTGTGTGCCACTCCTGAGGGCTATGGCGACATCCTCGTAGTGGTGGACAAGTGTTCAAAAGTGTTGTTCTTCATTTGGAAAATGACTACCGTCATTGCGGAGGGAACTACATATTTGTTCCTAAATCAGATCGCGTCGCTACACGGCATGCCATGTACCATCATTTTTGACAGAGATGGTCGCTTCACTAGCCATTTTTAGCACAAACTTATGACGTGTTACGGCAGTCAGATGTAGCTGTCAATGGTGTTCCATCCCCAGACTGTCATGTAGGTCGAGCGGACCAATCAGACACTCCGATTCGTGTCGTTCGAGTAATACGACACGGATTGGGTGGCAAAACAACCGGCTGCCGAGCTCGCATAAAACTCCACAAATTCCACCCCATTGAGAAAAATTCCATTCGAAGTGATCAACGGAAAATTTCTTGCCACATTAGCAGGACTTCAAAACTAGAGCAGTGTTCTCGCGGCCGACATCCACCGACAGGATTTCTCCAACATTGAGGAAACACGAGAGATTCCTGCAAATACATAAGCAACTATGAGGCAAGCAGCCGACCAACATCGGAGCGATGACGTGTTCAGCACTTTAGATTGTGTCCTACTCAGCCTGGTGAATATCTAACTCCGGGGATGGGTATTCGCAAAGCTTAAAATCCGATGGTTGGGACCATTTGATTTCAAGAAAATGCAAACTCCTACCATTTCTTGTCTTTGACTGCATGATAGCATGGAGATCCACCTTGTCTTCCACATCAGGAAGGTCAAGCACTACAAGGATCCTGGCAAGAGATATCGCTCCTTTTCCTCGCATCCAAATGGAGATGGATACATGCTACATGATTGGAGACATCTGTAGACATCAACGCCGTGGAAAGCCTACTGAGTATCTGGTCCAAGTTGCATGGCTATGATGCCGCATACAACAGTTGGGAGCCCTACAAGAACCTTTGAGACAGTGATCATTCCATCGATTGCTATTATTGCTGTCACCAGCCTACCTCTGCTAGCGCAACGGGACTTCTCGGCTAAAAGGGGAAAGGAAATTGTTACGTCCCAGACATACAACAGTTCCTAAACTCCATGAATGGGTATTTCTGTCCTTATATTCATGGCCCAAAACATATTGACCTCATGCTTTTTATGACGTTCAGCCGAGGGTGTTTTTGCCAACTGCCCCGACCACATGTGTTTCGTTCCCAAAGGTCCTAAAAAAATCAACCACTTTCTAGAGTGGTTGAAAGAAGTATCAACAACTATCTTGACCAACCCACTTTGGGTACAGACGTAGGCCTGCAGAATCCAGGGGCAGTCCTTCTCCTTGAACTGGGAACAACGTGTTGTGAACCTCGTTGGCTCACTCTGCAACCACCACACTGTCATGTGGTTCTTGACCAGGAAGTCGTCCACGGCCCGACGACACTCGGCCATATTGGTGAACTCCATCCCCCATGGGAAGGGACCTTCCACCTTCGTGCATTTAGGGGAGTTTTTGCCCAACTCATTGTCGGATGACACTGCAAAAAAAAAGACAAGGAAAAATGCTTAGGTTTGGCGTGAAGGTACAATCACCACGAACAGGGTGCACAGAAGTGCAAGAGGGACTAGCTACGGCAGGGTTGTTTACCCTGCAGCGGTTTGTCCCCAGAGCGACTTAGCCGCAGCTTAGAGGCGGCAGGCTTCTCTAGCGATGACAGGATGACGACGACTTTGGTGTCCAACTTCACATAAAAAATCAGGCGATGAGCAGGGAGGGGGGAAGATACACCTGGCTCATCCAGAATGGGGCATGCTAACAACGGCGGAGGAGACCCGAGAGTGCGGTCATGAGACTGCCCACGTCCCCGCCAACGGGACACAGACCACCGCAACTGAGCGGCCATAGTGACTTAACATGGGTACAAAGTGAGAAACGCGACTAGTTTAAGCAGGGGATACCCACTTTGGCGCTCACCTGGATGTAGGACATCCTCAG
>SZWC01015646.1:20466-45463 GCA_023375785.1 Penium margaritaceum | reverse complement strand
AAAAATGACAATGTCATCACTTGCATGACATTAGATGCATCAACGACTTGTCCCATCACTTGTGTGGATGTACGAGGCTGTACATGTCTTTGGTTGACATGTGGCGGCCCAAAAACCTCGCGCGTACACGTGCGACAATGTCCATTTTCCAAGGCATGCACCCTTCATGTCAACGGCCGGTGGAAAGCCCGTCACCTTATGTTGTCCTCGACAGTGTCTTGGGGTCTCGAGTCTCTTGTGGTTGTCGACCACTGTCCACAGTAGGGTCCAATGTGCATCATGGTTGTTAGAAACACACCGTGATAGGCTGTTGTGCACAATGGAAGACGACGCCAACACCTATGAGCCCGGTGAGCGTGGATGCCTCGGCTGTTCAATTTCAATTCTACGATCAATTTACCCATTTCACGTAAGATGGCTGCCAATTTGCAGTCGGAAGCCTCACGTAGGCGTAGGACATCCGACACCCCCGTGGTCTCTCCATCTTGTGGACTGACACACCCACAGCTCAACGAGCCTGGTCTCGTGTCCCAAACCCCATCCATCCAAAACGTTTTGTATGATGAGCACTTTGAGGATGAGTAGTGTGCTGAAGTTCTCCTGATTTCACCAGAGCACGCAAGAGAAGCTCTCAGAATTTCTCGCCCGAGTCATGCTACTGGTAAAAATTGTGTCTTGTCAAGTTTCTACGNCAAAACATGGTGGAGGCATGTGCAGCTGTAGATGACTACACAATCACCGACTACATGACAATCCGGTGGTTGCGCAGCAAGAAGACATGCTTCACGACACATTGTGGATAGTTCAAGGACAAGGTTTCTGAGGGGCTTCTTCAAGTGCACATCATCCCAAATGGAGCATCCGTCGTTGTGATTGAGTCTATCTACAATCACAAGTGCGTCCTTGGAGTCAGCCGTGAGGATCCAATGAAGACTGTGAATCGGGCAACATAGCAAATAGAGTCGACGCTGAAGCAGAACCCGACTGCCAAAAAAAAAAGTTGTCTGCAGTGATGAGGAAGGCAACGGGCAAGCCGGTCGATAAGAACACATTTTACTGAGTGAAGAGGAGGGCGCAGGAAAACCTCCTCGGCCTGAAAGATCTATCTTCTAGCCACTTTCCTGTGTACTACGAGGAGGTACGTCAACATCTCTCGTTTTTTCACGACTTCTAATGCTACCCCGGCAATTTTCTTTAGGTGCTCCTAACATGAGTTTCCTACTATACAACTAAAGCGTGTCAACTACAACACGGACTATGTCGCCAAGGCAACTAAAGAGGGCTTGTTCATCCACGCATTCGTGGCACAAGGACCCACAGTTTTGGGTTTCTAGCACGCCCTTTGTATCCTCACCATGGACGACACCCACCTCAAGAACGGTCATAAGCAGGTTCTTGTAGTCAGCCAATTCTTGGACGCCAATGACAACGTCGTCCCGATGGCATTGGTGCAAGGAGAGAATGAGGATNAAAGCGTGTCAACTACAACACGGACTATGTTGCCAAGGCAACTAAAGAGGGCTTGTTCATCCACGCATTCGTGGCACAAGGACCCACAGTTTTGGGTTTCTAGCACGCCCTTTGTATCCTCACCATGGACGACACCCACCTCAAGAACGGTCATAAGCAGGTTCTTGTAGTCAGCCAATTCTTGGACGCCAATGACAACGTCGTCCCCATGGCATGTGCAATGGTGCAAGGAGAGAATGAGGATGATTGGAAGTGGTTTTCAGACCGGTTGGCAGCGGCGTATCCTATGATGGCACAACAAGGTACTGTGATCATTTCTGACCACAAAAAGGGGTTGCTCTATGCAATGGAGAAGAATGTTTCCGAGGCACATCACACGTACCTCTGCTTCCACCTGAGGCAGAACATCAAACAGAACTTTGGCAAGAAAACAGGCTATTGGTTCTGGTGCCTGGCCCAAATGGTCATGGTTACAATGTGACAGAGGTGTAAGGAACAACTACGAGTAGTCAAATCCAGAGCAACAGTTCACCTTCTTGGAGTGGATGGAGTTGGGAACATCTCGACGGAGTAGTGGGCAAGACTCTACTTTCCTCTCAGCCGTGGAGGGCACACTATATCAAACTTAAGGGAGTCATTGAATACAGACATTGTGGAGTGCACAAAGCTCTTCACCTTCTACTACTTTGCCTCCTGGTACACGTGGGTGCAGCAGTTGCTTACATATCGTCATGAATTGAGCAAAGAATGTGAAGGCCAAGTGGCACCCACTCCTGCAAAGCTGGCTCCTCAACAGCATAGTCACAAGCCATGACTACGAAGTCGTGGAGGAAGGACCACACTCGGCCAACGTGACCGGGTCAAGCAACAGAACACGCATGGTAAACATGCTGGACCATACGTGCACGTGCAGGAAATGGAAGGAGTGGGGCCAACCCTGTGCTCATGGATGCGCCTTTGTCACCAGTAGTGGGGAGCAAGCAGAGCCCCTGTGCGACGTTGGAGACATTTGCATGGCATCCAGGAGCACGTACAAATTTCACATGCATGGCGTCAACCGCATGTTGCTCAAATTCAAGGAGGGAGTGTTGTGGTAGCAGCTGGGCGTAGAATGTGGTGTAGGTTGGTTGAAGAGCCCTCGCTGGGACCGCGAAGACAAGAGTCGGAAGAGCTTCATCTCCCCACACTATGGCCAAAAGGGCCACACGAGAAAAAGGTGTACCAAAAAACCTGTTGTGGCTCCAATTGCAGAGGCAGCTGCCAATGCTCTTTGCCGTCAACTCAAACACGCAGAAGAGACTGTCAGGGCAATTGCTGGACGCTGGCCTTCAAGCGGGACCCAGGCAGGCCACAGTAGTAGCACGTCAAACTGCAGTAGCTGCCACTGGAATGTCCTTTGCAGCTGCAATAACTTCAGGTACAAGAAGCACAGCTGCGAACAAGATTGTTCTCCTTCCAAAGGATAGACCACAAGGTCATGGAACCAATGTTCTCGCCGTTGGTGTGGGTTGGAGATGGGAAAGGCACGAACGTAGCCGCAGCACAACTGCAACTTCAACAAGAGATTCGGCTACAGCCTGAGCATTGACAGAAGGAGTGGCAACAGTAATAGGAATGAAAAAAACTGTTAACGACGATGCTAAGAACAACCCTGGTGTTTCGAGCTATGACTCCGCACTAGAAGAAATAAATGATCCAGAGAGGTAAATATTTTCCGATTCAAAAGAGGAAAAGGAAGAATAAGACCTCTATAATGACCCGTGCCAGCAGAGGGAGTGGGAGGTACGTAGTGTCCGCGTGCAGCAATAGGCTTGCGTCATGGATGGGTGGGAGGAATGCGTAGAGGAGTGGGACGATGACCCCAAGATCTTCTGAAATGTAATCTGCATACCATTCATGTTTGTTGGTTACATTGTTGCAGTCCCACCACATTACTGATTGCTCACTAAAACTGTTACCCTTTGTTCCTTGTTATGCGGTCAAGCAAAAATCTGGCCTGCAACCACTTGTGTGACCAGCATCTTCATCTGTGACCGGCAGCCACATCATGGACCAGCAGCCACATCTGAGACCAGAAGACACTTTTGTGCCCAAGTTACACTTTTGCATGGACAGACACTCCGGTGAGCAACCTGTTACGTGACAAAGAGTAGGATTACAAAGGGTTAGATTGCATGTTGATCAATTTTGGCACAATGCTGGCTGAAGGGGGGTAGCATTGTGTTACTTGACGTGTCTCATTGAAACATATTCAAATTCAATTTTTCATTGTAGTGTTGAATCTGTATAACAATACCATCCCATAAAGAAGATGAATTTTACAGTGTCCATCCTTAATTAGAAACTTGATAGTAATCTGTTATGGAATAAAATCTTGTTTTCATTGGGTATTTCATTCTCTTTCCTCACTAGTTTGTTTCCACTCCACCGGACATACTTGAACACTAGGTGCCACTTGTAGCAAGCATCATACCACTTGTAGCAAGCATCATAGAGTGTGTGACATCATTTATGGTGGGTGCTTGTGTGGCATACTAACTCATGCGTTACAACGACTGTATCCCAAAGCCAGTTCACATTGTGAAGATGTACATGTGTCCATGTTCACATGGGCACTGGCCAAATGATGACAGCGCGTTTAAAGAAGACAGGAAATTTAAAGACTGAATCGTCTACTACATGGACGATAGCGACACTGAAGAATTTTGGTCTACCACAGACACATCAGATTCAGACGACGATGACGTGTATGTTTAATACTACACAGATTACTGTTGTGTTATTGGCAACTTGTATGCAGCCTGTGAGATCATGTCATGGATCTCCTCTTTGCCTCCGTTTGTCCAGCGTTGTTTGGTTAGTGGACGCCCAAATCCCTTAGTCTCTAGCATTGTAGTGTGACTAGACATGAGAAAGTAGACATCTTCACTTCATTGCAGAAATTGTACCTCACTTTCTAAGAATTTTTTTTGCGTAGCAAATGGGATTACACGATGATGACGGGCATTTGGTTTTGCAATACATGTAGTAAACAACAATACACCCTGAACCATAAAGATACACCTTCATCGGGATTCACACCTACTAAGTGGACGTAACGTTAAGTTCATGCGCTCTGTCTTTGGGCATGTCACCATTGATGAGACTGTTTTACATTTCATACATCAACATAAAGAATAAGGAAAACTAATGAGTTTCTCTTTGAAAGCATGTCATACGACATATGGAAAACGTGTGAACCTCACGCCATTAAGACATGTGACCAGGAACATCAAAAGCTATAATGAAAATGCCAATAATGAACCCTTTTGCATCTTGTCACAACCTTCCAAGAAGCAGAATGAATTTGTCCACCAATGGCTCCGAGAACTTCCATGGTACCCAAAGTTTTGGACAATCGTTAGGCCAGGACGAAGGCATTCAGTGTCTGGTCACCCAAGACATCACTTTTGGGGTTGGAGCTTCGATGTTTAACAAGTAGAAAGGATATGGTACATATCTACGTAAAGCATAATGGAAACAAAAGAGCTTCTCTTCGAAAGCATGTCATACCACACATGGAAGATGTGTGAACCTCAGGCCATTAGGACATGTGACGGGGAACATCAAAGGCTAGAACAACAGTGCCAATAATGAACCCTTTGAATCTTGTTACAACCTTCCAAGAAGCATAATGACTTTGTCCACTAATGGCTCCGGGGACTTCCATGGTTCCCAAAGGTTTGGACAATCTTTAGGCCGGGGCGAAGGTGTTTGGTGTCAGGTCACCCAACACATCACTTTCGGGGTTGGAGCTTCCACATGTAACCAGCAGCAAGGATATGGTACATATCTACAATCCCACTCCTACTTGATGAGCCTCTTATGCCACCCGACCTCGCTCAATTCAGGCCAAGCAATGTCCCCAACCTACCCATTGTGTGTGTGTACACTTGTTCAGGTCTGTCCCTAAGACATTATTCTAGTGTGAATTGTCATTGTGGGATTACACTACATGTTACAACAAGCGAAGAACAAAAAGACATATGCTACGGGGACCTAACCTCAATGTTTCAAGTTTCATGTCATACAGGTTCGCCAAACTCAGAACATAATGCATTGTTGACACTAAAATGGGTGTCCGTGTCAAACGGACGATTCTCAGCGTAGACAAGGGCTTTCCAAAGGAACCTATCGGATGTAGATATGACCGGTTCGAACACAATTGAATACGTACTATGCAAATCCCCTCCAAATGGCATGGTTATTCCTCTGCGGTACAAAAATTTCAAGGATGATTTCCACCCGCACAATTCAATTTGTCTGTTTGTAAAGGATATTGCTGGGTTACTTTTCCTCTAGTTCTCAGGTGAAATTGCAATCTGTCAGTAGCCCACCAGAATTCAGGCGATGACGGACGGGTCCATTCACCACTTCTGATTTCGACAGTGAAGGCACGTGTGGATACATTGTTTCTCGAACAAAAAACATGTGGAATGTTTCTTTTCTAACAGTGCAGTTGGTGGTCATGGCGCACTTATTTGATGAGTTTCTACCATGGCTCACATAGAAGACCAGGCTGGTGGATGTGGGGTCAGTAAAGAGCGGTATGTCAGATCTGTTGAGAATTTTGTGAATACATGGTCCCTTCCCCATTCATGGAATGATTCTTCAATCCTCGTGGGTATGAAATCAACGGGTAATAAGGCCGGTATCACACTGCGCCGTAGAAAATTGTTCCCGGTCCCTCCCCCATTCATGGAATGATTCTTCAATCCTCGTGGGTATGAAATCAACGGGTAATAAGGCCGGTATCACACTGCGCCGTAGAAAATTGTTCCCGCATTTTGCTTTCCCTCTCCGAAAAAAAAACGGTAAGTCGGAGGTTGTCGTTGGGCATCTACGGTCACTCCGGAGCCCGTAACAACTTGCCAACTTCTCTCGTCAGTGTGACGACACTGAAAGAAAGTTTCTGAAGTTTTCTCACGTGAGACTGTCAGTTTTGACCCATGTTATCGAGTCACACCCCATGATGAACGTGCGAACTGTTGAGCGCCGTCGACAAGTTGCTACAAATTTGCTTCACCCCTTGAGGTGCAGCAACTCCTCGCAACTCTCTACAGTCATGTAGTTTTCCGACAACAAGGTGTCAACCGAACCGCCGCTGTCTCAATTTGCTTGTCATTACTTCGATTGTGATATCATCAAAGTGAGCCATGTCATTGCATGCACGAATTCACTCCACTTTGACGAGTACAAAAAAAATCAAATCATGCATGCTACTTGCAAGCGGATGGTGTAACACTTTTGTTGAATGAACTTGGACGCAAAAAACTGTGCACCATCACGTCAAGTGCATGAGCACGAGCCGAGCACACCCGACGCGGTTTGCGTTGAATGAGTTGATCAGCCCTATGGTAAGTTGTGTTCGTTCGGTGTGACCCGGCCTCCAGATTGGCACGAGAGGTGTTCTCCTGCTTCTTACTCATAGTTTAGTAGTGAGCCATTTTAACGGGATGTGGTTTGGCAAGCTGACGCGGCATCAGTCAATGCTGGCGTGTGCTTTGGCAACCACTCCAGCACGTGCTTGTCACGTTTCCCTTTGAAAAGTGTTGGTGTAACGGCTGCTCACCGTTTTGCGACTAACTATGGGACAAAACGAAAGCCCCCAGAATCAAGTCCAAGAATGGATGTGAGTGACTGCCTCAGCCACTTCTGGCTGAGACGCACCGCGCCAAGAACGGACGGAGTCGTCATAGGGCAGTTTGTAAACATTCAACACAAAAACCCTATCATTCCACGTGGCACTGCCACGTGGAACAGGACCCTAGCGGCGCTCTAAGGGTGGAGAAGGAGTGACGCGACGGATTTCCATCGCGACACTCTTCTTACCCCAAAATCACACAAGAGGTATCTTTCCGGGCTAGAGTCGACCTGGACTCTAGCCCGTATATTATTTTACGCACAAGGGCACCTCGAGACTCCAATCTCGAGACCCCAAAGCACCCCGTGAATAATTCAAAGCCGTTTTTAATCATAAAAACGGTCCGTACGCTACATTCCTCCCCCTTTTGCTCCAAACCGTCCCGGTTCGTCCTTGCTCAGGGAGGTTTGATCATTGCGTACTTCAAGATACAAACCATGCAACAAAAGCATGCATAAGAGCACAGTTGTGAACTGTTGTCATCCGTAACACTGTTGCGTCATGTTCACGCACAATCAACCACATGCATGCATGGTTTTTGCGATTGTGATCATCTGCGTACAACATTCCGTGTTGATCACGCAATCCCTTGGCTCTTGCCAAGACGAGGCACGTACAACCTCAGTACGTTTGAGCACCCGTGTTGGCGTTCCTTCACGGAAGGTTCCATCACACGTGTGTATCTTCGGCATTGTCAATGCCTTTTTGGGATGTACAATTTCAATTTCGTCTTGCCAGTTTGGAAGAGGGTGTAGAAGTGAAATTGTTCCACATTCCGTGTGGTACGTGTTCAGCAAACTGTTGTGGTGACGCCTCCTCCCCCTTTGTAAGGAGCGTCCCTGCGACCAATTAACCGGGCGTCCCCGCGAAAACCATCTAGGTCCACACAACAAAGCCATTTGTCTGTCAGACAGGATCTCTTCCTAGGGGTTGTTGCCAAGGTGGTACCTCCCCGCAACATTGTCAGTATGAGCAAACTAATATTCAGACATCAGTCCTTTCGGTTGGTGACCACGTGATCATGACCACGCGTAGGTCCACGATACCACTTTCAGCACCTGTGGATTGGTTGGCTGAACTCAACCAAGAGCCACAAAGCCCATGCGACATGCAAGCCGGCTTCATCTTAGGTTTGGGAAGTGCCAATGACCCAAGACATGGTTGCTGCGCATGTTGTTTCCCTTTTAAGATTTTTTTCATCTCAAAAGGAGGCGGCATTGGTCGTCTGGCAAGCGCGATTTCCGTCAAAAAGTGTCATCAGACACGATGGACAATGCTCCGACCTGGATGATGTTCATGACAACAATCATCCCCTCATTTCCACTAGAAATGAATACCACGGGGTGCCACCCACGTCCCTAATCAAAAGCTGGTCAGCTTTCGAATGGCAGAGTCGAGATACACAAATCTCATTTTCGTGGAGTACGTCCACAAGCAAGGTGTTCAACATGTCCTGACCACCGGTCGGGTGGAAAACAACATCGAACCATGGTCCTGCAAGGTTATCCTTGCCGGTGCCAACTCCATGGCATGAGTGAACACTTGTGAATCACAACTCGTGATCCCAGTACCGAAACAAATGGTTCCTTCTTCCCAGTGTTGTCATGTGATCGACATGCAAGACGGGATCTTCGGTACCAAGAACACGGCTTGGAACAACATTGTATACCGTATGTCCCATTTATCACGTACAATCGGTACAACATCGCCCAGTCAAGTGGTATGAGCGGAACCGCTGGCCCACTGGACCAAAACTACTATCAATGTAACGATTTTGGACGTAGTCCTTGGTCGTCTAGGCCAAAACCGTTGTGCTTGAAGATCCCCAACCCTCCAGCCATTTTGTCTCGCCATCCATAGACCAAAGATCCACACGTGACCTTCATGGCACCAACATTACACTGTAGCGGAACGGACGGAATCTTGACCCACTGGGCCAAGAATATGGCGGACAAGGGTTTTTGGCCCTTGCGTTACTCCATCTTCCCATCCTCTTGCCAGGATGATCCCACTCGGATATCGGGGATCTTTCATTGGTCTGCATAACACTTTTCGTGCCACCAGAGTGAACAACTTGGGACATCGGTGCATTTGCCAAGGCTTTTTCTCCATGGGCACTGCCCACATAGGAGACACTTGACAAAACCTTTTCCAGTAACTGCTACATCAATGGCAACAAAGGAAACCATTTCCAATGTGAAAGGTTTGCCGCCCCTTCAAACGGACCAACTAGGTCAATGAAACGTGCGTCAACTACACTGTAGTTGACTACACCTTAGTTGAATGAGGTATCCATCCTCGGATAGAAAGGATAGTTCCTGAAGCTTCTCTTACCTTGTCGAGGTACTTAATCGTACTTAGAGAAGTATGGGTTACGATCGCTATTGGCGATCTTGTTTATTTCAACAAAATCCGTTGTGAGTAATGTTTCAAGACCGATTAAGCACGACTAGTGCCACGCCATACTTCTGGCGTGTATGGAATCGGTCCACGTGACGTCTTAAGAGCACATTGTACATCAAGGATTGATTGTGCTTCTACTATCGCAGTTTGTGAGGGAGATCAACTTCTCCATAAAATATTGGTAAGGGATATCGACCCTTAGGGGTCTGATGCAACGAGTCTTTCAAGTCAACATTTGGGTATGACACTCTGGTCACCCTTAGTCTGTCTTGACGTTGACTTTGGCTCGTTCCATGGCCGATCGGGCCACGGAGATGGAGTTACCAACATTCGACTGGAGTACATGTGACTGATTTAGATGTTGTAGCCACGGTCGTAGTGTGGGATGTAACCCTTAGACCGTGTTGTGTTGCCAACTATGTTGTAGTTAGCTAGTCGTCAAATTATGAGATCTTCATAATGTCATGGTAGTAATTTGGTGGGAGAGAACATCCCCGTGCACCTTTACCATGGGATTTGCATACTGGGGGAGAGTTCACGCCACCGACATTCGGTTGAGACACTCTCCTCTGTCACTTTCCAGTATGACCAACCTCGAATTTGTTGAAGTATCTCTTAGTCACCAAAAGACGTGTTTCCACAGCGCCAAAGAACGCACTTGGCGCACTTGCCCTTAGAACCACCCCGAGCGTAGATCGTATGCCTTGATATGGTAGTTTGTCCCGAGTACGCGTGGAGTGTTATGTGGCGATCGCCACCCATGTCATCGGTGCAATTGACACCTATGCATGTATCGTACCGTCGACATTGACATGGCTAGTCCAATGGGAACCCATGTCGGTAGTGTTTTTGACACTCAAAGCAGTGGTACATTCGGCACGTGCCACGGGTTGCCATCAAACCACCATGTTGTATTACGATCGACAGTATTTTCAATTGGTAATTGACTTTTTTTGTGTGCAATCGACACTTGTGTTGCGCAATCAACACATGTTTTGTGCAATCACCAGTTTTTTTTTGCAATCAGCACTTTTCTTGCAATCGGCACTCGTTTCGTGCAATCGGCACCTCGTACTCATGAGTTTTGACACTCGAGATACACAAAAGTGATGTTCTCAATGGTGGCGTCCGCGGTGCAATCGGCACTCACGTCGACACGCCTTTTGCACTCGCATCTGGAGTGCGCTCTTAGATCGGTTGCGGTGCCTTTTGCACATGTGTCACTGACACATCTCGCAACCGTGACTGAAGTGCAACCGGCACTTTTCTCAATGGTACTGCCCGTACCTGCAACGCTGATGTATCAACGCGTCATTGATAGTTTTTTTAATGTGCCCGTTGTGCAATCGGCGCGTATTTGGTGTAGTCGACATCCAAATTTGTAGAGAGAATTTGACAATTCCTTGAGGGGTATAACTTGCACTCGTAATGTAGTGCACACAACACCCGCCAATTCAGTACAACCAGCATAGACGATCAATTCCACAATTGTGTGACTGGCCCTCGTTTAGCTTGAACAATTTCACGATTGCCATTCGTGCACTATCCATTGATAGAATTAGTGCAATTGGCACTTGTAACGTAACTCAAGTACATTTTATTGTCGCAAAACCAATTTGTGGTTTTTTTTAAAATTTATTTAAGTTCTCCTAGCACCTTTGCACTCGAGGTGCACAGAAACCTACTTGAAACCATCGGATTCAAGTGGATCTTACCAAAAGTGGAAAACAACTAATTTTCCCCCTGTATTCCTTGTCGATAGCTCAATCGGAGCTGCATTACATTTGTAGAAGAGAACCCATGACCAACTAGGCCAAAAATCCAAGGTTCGCATGTGAAAACCGCGATCGTTAAGAAATGATATTGAAAACGGTCAACATTAAAATCCCTCGACTTGATGTATTAAAACCCTTCAAACGACACTGGGCGGTGTCTCCGGAAAACTACCGGTTTTCCTATTTTCCATGGACAGGAAACTATTTCAGAAAAATATCTGAGAACTTCTCAAATATTAGTGGAGCTTGGGCTGAGCTCCAGGCTGTTTTTTACGGCGGTCGAAGCTGGGTTCAGACAGCGACGCTGTCTCCATTTTGGTGGGCCTGTTGTCTGATGGCCCGAGGAAAAACATGGCGAGCATAAAATTAAACTAGGAATCTCTCAGTCCGCAGCTGACCGTTCAACTCGCTGCGCTACTTTGGCACGCCAGTGTTGGCCAAATGGAGTTACTGGCGAGTTCATGGGGACCCGGCAACCATTTGCTTGACTGAAGGTGGTAGGAGGGAGGAAGTTTCCTCCTCTCCTTCCTCCAACGAGGTGTGGATTGGGGGAATGGCTCTCCTCTCTGTGGTGCCGTCGGCGCCTTCAGTGAGGGGGGGGGGAGGTAGGACGTCCCCTCCCCTCTCCTTGGCACCGTCGGCACCGTGAGAGGGGGGAGAGGAGGGGGAGTACGCCCCCTCTCCACCCCTTGGTACCGCCGGTGCCATGCGAGGGGGGGGAGGGGGAGGGCATCCCTCTCCCCCCCTTGGGCACCGTCGGCACCGTGAAAGGGGGGGAGATGGAGCTCGTCCCTTCTCCTCCCCTTAGCATCGTCAGCACCGTGAGAGGGGGGGAGAGGGAGCTCGTCCCTTATCCTCCCCTTGGCATCGTTGGCACCGTGAGAGGGGGTGGGAGGAGAGAGGGAGCTCGTCTCCTCTCCTCCCCTTGGCGCCGTCGGCGCCGTGAGAGGGGAAGGGAGGGGGAGTATGTCCCCCTCCCCCCATTGGCTTCGTCGGCATCATGGGGGGGAGAGAGACTCCAGTCAGTCTCCTCCCCTTCGGCACCGTCGGCGTCATGGAAGGAGGTAGGAGAGGGAACAACAACTCCATTGAAGGGGGGGGAGTGGGAAGCCTCCCCTCACAGCCCCCCTTGACGCCGCCCGTGCCATGGTCGTGGAGCAGAGGAGTCCTCTCCTCGCACTTGGCCTTCATGGCCGGCGGTTGCTCGCTCGCTCGTTTTTTGAGCGGGCAATTGCTTGGGTGGCGTTCGCTATCGGCAAACAACGACCCTTCGTTTTTTCTCTAGTTCGCCAACGGCTAGGTCTTGGCCGTCCGGAGCGAGAGACCGAGCTCTCGGCTATCAGGTGACATTCTCTCTCTGGGCATTCGGCTTGTCGTTTTGTCTCCGTCCATCCGGCGTCGTTTTTCCAGACGTCAAACGTTCTCTCGTTGCAGTCACTAGATCGACGGACAACGATCGTTTCGACGTGGATATGACGGTTGGATAGAGTCAGACATCAGAAATTATGCGGAAGCCTGACTCGGATACCAGTGTAACGGCTGCTCGCCGTTTTGCGACTAACTATGGGACTTAACGAAAGCCCTCAAAATCAAGTCCAAGAATGGACGCGAGTGACCGCCTCAGCCACTTTTGGCTGAGACGCACCACACCAAGAACGGACGGGGTCGTCATAGGGCAGTTTGTAAACATGCAACATAAAAACCCTATCATTTCACATGGCAGTGCCACGTGGAACAGGACCCTAGCAGCGCTCTAATGGTGGAGGAGGAGTGACGCGATGGATGTCCATCGCGACACTCCTCTTACCCCAAGATAACACAAGAGGTATCTTTCCGAGCTAGAGTCGACCTGGAATCTAGCCCGTACATTATTTTACAAACAAGGGCACCTCGAGACTCCAATCTCGAGACCCCAAAGCATCCCGTGAATATTTCAAGAACGTTTTTAATCCTAGAAACGGTCCGTACGCTATAGTTGGCTGCCAAAGTGGGCAAAGTGGTGGGTTACGGACTTTGTACAAACATCAGTCCACATAGTGAACATATTTGCCATTTTCTTGAGTCGCCTCCAGATTGCTGACTTCGTAAGTCATTTTTTTCGCACGTGTGAGGGCAAGTCGCATTGGTGTTGGCTATTGGATTCCTTACTTAGCTACGTGTGTAGCGCACTGACGGGAAGCTTGGCCCACTTGGCCAAAACCGCAGTAGTTGGCAGTCTTCGATCCTCAACCCATCCCATCCGCCGCCCCACAGGCCAAAACCCGTTCATGCCACGTGGCACACCTCGCGCTATAGCGTGTACGTGAGCACTTAGGAAGCATGCGTGTGCCATACTTGCATCGATCCGTTGTGGACCGACTGGTCCAGGGGTCGAATCCACAAAGGCTAAGAACGACATGACTTCAAAGTAGTGGCCGTATAAATGGGAGGGAAAACTTGTAAGGTGTTCCCTGACTCGGAAGTCAGCAGTCAAAAGTTAGGTATTCGAGTTGGAACAACCTTGGCATGCTGACGGGGCAGTGGTCAACGCTTACGTGTGCTACGGTATGAGGCTCGACAACAAAAAGTGAAAAAGCGTCGGAAGTCATGGTGACTTCGGAAGTCAAGTATGGACTCCGTACGGGATTTTGCTTCTAGAAGTCACTTTTTTTACTTCCAGAGACGGCCCGCGCTCAGATACTTTTGAAGGAAGTCACTTCTTTGTTTTTTTTCCGATTGTGGAGGTCCTACACGTGTGCGGCTCGTAAGCTACTTTTTTAGCGTGCGAGGTGCCAACTGTTACTCAACAGCGCTTTGGGCCCTGAACCGATGCATAGATTTTGATTTTGATTCTATGGTAGGGAGGCGGGAGGTGGCACGCGAAATGATCCGCGAGAGCTCGCAACTGTAACCGAATCCGCCAGAAAAACTTGCGAAAGCGAATGAGGAATCATATGACTCCCGCTGATTTCTTCTGATTCTAGTCGGCTGTCGGTCTACGTGGCAGGCTTCCCAACGTGTGGGAAACGTCTTCTCTGCGGAAACGGCAACAATCAGTCGGAAAGCCCGTCATCAAGACGTTTATCTATAAAGCATTCTAAAACCGCGTTTCACCNGAACCGATGCATTGATTTTGATTTTGATTCTATGGTAGGGAGGCGGGAGGCGGCACGAGACGTTGTCCGCGAGAGCTCGCAACTGTAACCGAATCCGCCAGAAAAACTTGCGAAAGCGAATGAGGAATCATATGACTCCCGCTGATTTCTTCTGATTCTAGTCGGCTGTCGGTCTACGTGGCAGGCTTCCCAACGTGTGGGAAACGTCTTCTCTGCGGAAACGGCAACAATCAGTCGGAAAGCCCGTCATCAAGACGTTTACCTATAAAGCATTCTAAAACCGCGTTTCACCAAATCTGAACCTACATCGACGTGCGAATTTGAGTTTCCTTTGCACGTCGATTGAGGAAGTTAAAGAAGGAAGTTCGGAAGCTTCGCCTTGCGGAAGCGGCGTCGCATCGCTATCCAGCGTCGCTATGTGCATGCAACTGGAGACGGACGAACAAGGATGTAGCCGTTCTCCCGAAAAATCAGGGCAGCTGTCCACCCAACTCGGAGATTGATTAGCGCGTGATTGACGGATTTCAAGTTGCAGACCCGCTGATTCAAACCGTTTCCCTCCTACACGTAGAATCAACGAAAAATCAAAGATCGAGAGGGAAAATGAGGAAACCCTAGAAACAAAATCTTTGATTCTGCATCGGATCAGGGCATTGCTATGGCCATGAGCGAAAGGTCTGGGGCTCAACAGGTGCCCACTGCAACACGAGACAGCGAACAGATGGTCGTCGCAACAGAAAAAGGGGAACGCTAATGCCATTTTTGACGTCATGGGCGAGTAGCGCGGTAAATGCAGGCCTAAAGAGGGAGGGAACGCTGTTGGAATGTAGAAGTCGACTTTGGAAGTCAACTTGCATCGTCAAAATATCACTTCTAACTTCTGACTTCCAAGTCGCGGAACACCCTATTGTACGGCTTCTTAGGGGAAAGTCGTTTGACTTCGGGAGTAGACGTGCGAAGTCAATCGGCGTTCCTGGTGCCCAAAACCGCTTCCTTGAAAATCGCTTCTCACTGCCGAGCAGGAGGACACCGCATCGTTCGCTATCGTCGGCGAGAGCTCGCACAGCCTCTCGCTCAGTCGCTACCCGCAAAGCTAACTAACGGGCTGAGTGAACCACTAGCATTGACAGGGGCCCTGAACCGACGCTCTGCTTTTGATTTTGATTCTAGGGTTTCCCCGTTTTCCCTCTCGGAACCTGATTTTTGTATGATTCTTCGAACTGGAGGGCTTTGGTTTGAATCAGCGGTAGAACAAGTAGGACTCCTTCAAATTCGCGGGTCTCTCTGTCCGAGTTTCATGGACACTCTTCCTGCGTTGACTTCGGCGGCCGACTCGCACACCCAGCGGCTCGTACGTAGCACAGCAATTTTTGTCGTGCCGTCTACAAGAAGAGAGCGTCGGTTCGACCGTCGATGGCCCCTCAGATTTCGAACAATTCTGTCCTAAATCACGTTTTCCGATGGAATCAACATCACAGGCATTTCGTCTGATTCTGGTTATTTCCGCCGATAGGACGTTACCCAGATTCTGGGAACGATGCCACATAGGATAAAATCACCTCCAAAACATAAGAAATCGGCGGAACAGTTGTGATTCCTGTTTTTTTTTTTTCGCAACTCCCTTTGGCGGATTCGGCAACCGTTGCAGGCTCTCGCAGACGACTTCGTCGCGCCGCGTCCCGCCCATGACTCATAGAATCAAAATCAAAATCAGAGCGTCGATTCAAGGCCAGGGCCCCGGTTCAAGGCCATGGGCTACCTGTTGATTTGCCGATGACGGCGGCGGGAGCAGCAGCGTAAGCAGCAGCTGGAACGAAAAGTGAAGCAGAAGCACCAGCAGGAGCCGCGCGGCAGCAGCGGCGACAGTGGCAGTAGCAGCGCATTCCCAGAAGCAGCGATTTCAAAGCTAGGCCAGTCACAACTACAACACCAGGCAGCAGCAGTAGTGGCAGCTGCGGCATCGGCGGTAGCAGCGGCGGCGCGGCGGCGGCGACAGCGTCAGCAGCAGCAGCAGGAGCAGAAGTAGCAGCAGGAACATCTTCACAAGCAGCTCAAGCAGGATCAGAACCAGCAACGTCAGCAGAAGCAACAGCGGCATTGACAGAAGCAGCACCAGGGGCACCATAACCACCAGTGGCCCTATTGTTTGTGGCAGCTGGGAAAGGAGGTAAAACGAAAATGGTGTCGACTCTGCGGCTGATGACGGCGGGGGTGGTGTGCGGTGTAGCGCTAGGCATCGTCTACTCTCTCATCCAGTCCATGTCGGACAGTGTGGGATACACCGCCTCTCACTCTCACTCTCACCTTCATCCCCTACGAAGAAGCAATCTAGCAGCTGCAGGAGGAGGGGAAGGGGCTGGTGGAGAAGGAGGGGGAGGGGATGCGTCGTCGCGGGGTGGTGCGGGAGGTGGGTCTGGGGAAGAGGCGATACATAGAGTGGAGGAGAAGAAGAAGGAGAAGGTGGTGAGAAGGGACGAGCCGTTAGCACGGGTATGTGGTTCGCCGGCTGTCGACGGGTATGCGCACGTCGACCCAAAGTGCTTGGAGGCGTCGTCAACAAACCAACTGTGGTGGCGAACACACGGAGAGGTTTGTGGCTTGTGTGTATGTGTGTGTATGTGTGTGCGGTTTGCTGGCTGTGACTGTGTATGTGCGTTTGAGTGTGTTTTTGTGTGGCGGTGTATGGTGGTGTGGGGGTGGTCGTGTGGTTGTGTGTGTGTGGGGGGGGGGGTGCATGCGTGTGTGCGTGCGTGCGTGCGAACGGCCGGGCGGGTGGGTGAGCGGGCGGGCGTGCATAAACGCGCGCGTGCGGGCGTGCGTGCGTGCGTGCGTGCGAACGGCCGGGCGGGTGGGTGAGCGGGCGGGCGTGCATAAACGCGCGCGTGCGGGCGTGCGTGCGTGCGTGCGTGCGTGCGTGCGTGCGTGTGTGCGTGCATGCGTGCATGCGTGCGGGCGTGCGTGCGCGCCCGCGTGCGTGCGTGCGTGCGTGCGTGCGTGGTGCGGCGTGATGATGCGGTGCAATGCAGTGTGGTGCTGATCAGTATGGTGCGGTGCCCTGGCTTTCCCATTGTTGTCACTGCAGTCGTCGACTTCATTTCCATCATCGCTATTGCCATTTTCATTGTCTTTCTCATGGCCCGCTCCTTGTTGCCGTTGGCGTTGATCTTGTTGTTGTTGTTGGCATTGCATCATGCTTGCTAGGGTGGGCAAAGACATTGTATAGAGTCAATATTTACATCGATAATGACCCCCGATATCGATATCGATATCGATATCGAGGATGAAATCAATACGATATCACAATCGACTCTCAACAGGGGGCCCCCCCGGACCCCCCCCCCCTCTCACACCCCCTCCCCTCCCCCCGCGGGCCCAATATATCGAGGTAAATATCGAGATATGGATATCGATATCGATATTGACCTTCAGTAAAAAAGATATTAAATATAAAAATATAGATATCGATATCGATATCGAAATATCGTAACGAAAATATTCCCACCCTAATGCTCGCCGTCCCTGGCGCCTTCGTCACCCTCGTTGTCAGCAGCTATGTTGCAAATTTCGGTGGGCCAAAATGTTCGGACATGAATCTCGGCCGAAATTTTGGGGTTCCCTCAGGAGAGAAATGGCTGAAATTTCGGTCACTCCCTAAAATTTAACATAAAAAGTTATGAATTTGAACTCCATGAAAACGGCCACATATGGCCCAATTCGCCCATTTTGAGGTCAGATTGAAGCTCAGGAGTAGTCCTTTACCCTAGAAACCACCCCCTTTTGACACCAAATGAAGTCAATTTTTTAAAAAAATGATAATTCAAAGTTTTGAATTTTAAGGTACCCCCTGGCTGAAATTTCAGCCCGGAATATGTCGGTCCGAAATTTCGGGGCTTACATTAGTGGAAATTACCAAACTTTGCATCATAGGTCAGCAGCGCCAGATTCTATAATCGATGTGGACATTGTCGACACAGCCAGCCACCGCATTCTCCGCATTGATTGCATCTTCATATTCATCGCTGTCTTTGTTATCATCATCACCATCGTCATTCATTGATGTCAATGCTGCCGTTTAGTGCTGTTAAGTCGATTTTCGATTTCGATCTGAACGATCGAATCGGAAATCGGCGATGATCGTGATTGATTAGATCGAGGCCGACGGCTTCAACGTGGTCGACCCGTTTGTACGTTCGATGTCGATTTCAGAGAATGGCGAAACTTCCGATTCGGTTTGCGCACGGAACACGATCAAGTCAATTTCCAGATCGAAAATCGACGGGCGTCGGATGGCGAAGAGAAGGACACTGGACGAATCGCTACCGCCAACCCGTTGCGTGAAATCGTCCATTACGAGAAATGAACGCCAACTTTAAGGGACGATTTGCCACCCCCAACGGCTGCATCGAACGAATCGACGTTAATTGTGTTCACGTCCACCGGTACGACGCGGAACACTGGCGCGGTCCGCTTTCTAACGGCCGTCCGGTGATCCCTGTCGGTTCACAGCGGAAATTGTCATGGTTTGGTTTGTTTGTTGCTGTCTGGTTTGCGCGAGATAATGTTTCTTTTGCGACGGGGATGTTGATGTGCAGCAAGCGAGGGTCGTGGGCGCAACGGCTACCGTCATATTTGAACTTCCAAACGCTAGAGTCGAACGAAATTTTGGCTACATAGACCTGGTTTTACTGAATATTTGTGGACAAGTCCGGTGCATCGCAAACCCTACTACTATTCCTGTTGCACGAGGAAATCGCGCTGACTAATACCGCATTCCACAAATCGCAGACGGTTCCGGGTCTCGCCAAACTGGAAATTCCGGATCGCGGTTCGTCCGCCACCATCATTTTTAGACGACGAATTTTATTGTCCCGTGAATACTCTCAACTCTTTTTCAAATTGCATGACAGCTCGTATCATGCCTGCAGCACCGTCCAACTGGCTCCCAGGCTTTCAAATTTCTTGTATTGGAAGTATCAAATGTCTCAACTCCGCACCGCGTAACGCTGGTCAATCCGCTTCTGCATGGCGTCGGGGTACAAGACGACGTTGGTCACAACTCGTACGCAGAAACTTCCTCCAGCACCCCTCAGCACACGCCACCATGGCAGACCAACTCCGCGCAACCAACCCCACTCTGGCGAACTTGCAGCAGGTCCTCTGTGCCCCCAACACGTCTGCCATGCATCGCAACGCTGCACGCAAGGCACAGGAGCGGACTCGCCTCATGCTGAAGAAACAGTTCCGCAAGTGCAAGCAGGTGGAGTACGAGGTGTACTCCTCCGACGACAACTATGTGGAAGACCCGGGCGAAGCGCACGCCCACGAAGACGACGACGACGACGATGCCGACATGGCAGATCTTGCTGACTCGGACAAGGAAGAGAGGACGCGCAAGCAGAAGAAGAAGAAGAAGCGCCCAGTGGCTGCAGTCACTGCCTCGGTGTGACTCCATCGACAACCTCGGGTACAGCATCCGCGCCGCCAAGGCGCCCGCATGGGAAGGACCCCATGGTTTCTACCGAGCCGCCTGCAACCGCGTCGCCACTGGCGCTGCTGCCTACGTCTGGACTGGCTGGCCCATGCCCATCGCCACGTATCGGCGCTGCGACGGCTCGCGGTCCCCATCCACATGGAACCATGGCCACGAACGTGGCAATGGACACCGGAGGTACGTAGGACGACGAGGCCCCATAAGAGAAGGAGTACCGTTCGCCAGTCCACCGGATCTTCAAGGACTCGGCCGCACGATCCGGGTACATGGCATGCAACCTCTGCGGCAAAGAGTACAAGAAGTCCGGCGGGCAGACATCGACTATGGCTACACACATTGCCCACAAGCACCCTGCAGCGTACATGGAGCATTTCCTGGACGGGAAACTGTTGGACACCAAGGACTCAGCGGACATCCGTCGCCTCGTCCACACGGGCAATCCGAAGTACGTAAATTCTCGGACTGTTGACATTCGCTTGCCCACGTTTTCCCATGTATTCTCTTGGAACGGGCCCTAACGAAGTTATATTTTTGACTTGCAGCTACACAGTCTACCACCTTCGCAAGGATCTTGTCACGCTGTTCACAGCCGCACACTTACCTTTCCGTGTGTTGGACCTACCAGAGTTCAAGCGCCTCATCAAGGGCCTCAACCCCGCCTTGAGCAGCCCGTGCCGTCAACAACTGTCCATCGACATCGATGAGGTCTACCGCCAGGCCAAGCAGGTCGTCTGTAGCCATCTTGCCTAGGTGAAGGGCAAGATTGCCTTCACGACCGATGGCTGGACAGCCCCAAACTTGGAGCATTTCATGTCCTTGACGGCACACTGGTTTGACGACCGTTGGAAGCTCCAGTCACTCCTCCTTGACCTCAAGCACCTTCCCGGCTCGCAGTCAGCTGAGGCCATATCCGAGGCGCTCATCTCATCCATCTGGGAGGACTGGAACCTGGGCAGCTGTGTCGCAGGCATTACCCTCGACAACGCATCAGCGAACAGGGCTGCCATGCCCCGGCTGACGCAGCTGAAACCGAGGGACTTCAACTCCATGATGTGGTTTAACTGCTTCTGTCACTGCGTCAACCTCGGTGTTGACGTACGCACTGCTGCAGCACCCGGCAGTGAAGGTCGCCGTGGACAAGGCGCGTGCATTGGTGAACCATATCCGTGGAGGACGCGACCGCCGACGCCGCTAGAAGGAGCTGAAGGCCACCAAGGGCAGTGTTGTTATAAGGCGCGCCTTATTTTATGAATAAGACCTTTAAGGCTCAACGTATTAATACGCGCCTTTAAAGGCTTCCCTTAAATGTGCTTTATTGCAGACATGTGCCAAACAATTCCAGAAAAAAACCAGTCTGTTCAGCACACAACGGCGGTTCTCATGGGCGTGGTCAACACCTCAACGAAAATTCGCACATTTTTTAAAATTGAAGGCAAGTACGATAGTGGCAAGCACTACGGCAAGCCCACATGTCGCAGAGAAAGTGGTTCTTCCTTACAAACGAGTTGCTGGCCTGCTTTGTAACGGTGTGTTCATGCCAAGAACTTGGCATGCATTGGACGAGGATGAAAAGGAAGAGGTGAGGTCATTTGCAGGTCAATATTGCGGTCCTCACATTCAACTGACCCTGTGCCGATTTTTCCAGAATTTTTTGAAGAGTTTGGAGCCTAGATGTAGTAGTACCCGCCTTATTCACCAATAAGACCCGCCTTAATACTTAAGGCACGCCTTAAGTATTAATACTTAATACTTCCGTACCACCGACACTGACCAAGGGCCTTGGTTTTCCAAGCGACTGCATCACCCGCTGGGGATCCACGCACGCCATGATTAAGGCGCTCTTCATCAACAAGGGAGTAGGTGTCCAATACCTCGAGGACTACTCGGTGGTGCGTGAGGAGGAGCGCCAGAAGTGGCAGCTCACCGGGGCAGATTGGGACATGCTGTCCACGGTGTCGCAGGCGCTTGAGATATTTGCGGAGGTGCAGCGAGTACATCACCCTGAGCTGCAGCACACCATGGTACAACCAGCTGCTTGACGCGCGCGCCACGCTGGACGACGGCCCGCTCGCGGAGGCAATTATCGCGGTCCGCCTAAAAATGACGCACTACTACAACTTGACCAGCGACTACTGCACGGTGGCAACCGCCCTCGACCCCAGGTTCAACGTGAGGTATTACGCCAACGACGCCAAAAGTAACTCCGTGTCTGCCAACATTGCTCGCTGCACTGTGCGCCGCTTTCTCAGTGCCTACGCCTCCCGCGCCGCTACGCCCCCCATGCGCACCGTGCCAACTGCGCCTGCTGCTCCCATCACAGGCCCTGCAAAGTCCCCGCTTCTTGCAGCACTGGAGGCTCAAAGGACGCACTCACTGCGTGCGTCCTTTGAATGGTGACGAGTTTGACAACTGGGAGCTGGAACCAGCCATCAGAATGTTCGACAGCCCAACGGAGGTGTGGCGCCGCACCGCCTCGAGCCGCGTTACCCCACCGTGGTCCTGGCTGCCCGTGACATCCTCTGCATTCCAGCAAGTTCTGCGCCAAGCGAGCGTGTCTTCTCTACCGCTGGGCACACCATGGGTCCACGGCGTCACGCGCTTGGTGAGGACACGGTGCAGAGCGTGGCATGTCTGCGCGGGTGGCAGCCACTTCTCCAGCAGATGGCCTTCAAGGCCAAGCTTGGTGCACCTGCTGACAAGGATGACGTCATGGGCGACAATGTCCCCAACGATGCGGTGCATGCAGCACTGAACTCACATTTCCGGCAGTGAAGTAGGCAAGGGAATGGCGGACGGGTTGGACGATGTGGAATGAGTGCTATGTTTGTCTGTGCTACAGAAGCACCATGGTCATTTTTTTTTGTACTTTCTAGACTAGTGATTTCTAGTTCTGCAATGGAAAATGCTCTTCCTGGGCCACGCGCCTCGCCCTGTACTCGGCATGAAAGTCAGTGGCTTGCTAGAATGTGGGTGCAACTATGTAGGGAGAGGATGCATATCACATCCCACAAAAAAAGGTATGCAACACGGTTGACGAAATCGAAGTTACAGACCAAGCTATGATCCGATTACGATCTGCCCCCCCCCCTACCGATTCGATTTTGAATCGAATACATTTGGAGCGATCAAGTTAATCGAATCGTCAAGTCAATTTAGTCGATTTCCGATTCGATTAAATCAAATCGTGGATCGTTTAACAGCACTACCACCGTTGACTTCTCCCTACTAACCAATAACAACACTTTTTCTCGTCATCATCGTCGTCGTCGTCGTCGTCATCGTCGTCGTTGTTGCCGCCGCCACCGCCAACGACGTCGTCGTCGTCGTCGTCGTCGTCGTCGTCGTCGTCTTCGTCGACGTCGTCGTCGTCGTCGTCGTCGTCGTCTTCGTCGACGTCGTCGTCGTCGTCGTCGTCGTCGTTGCGGACGCCGCCGTCGTCATTGTCCCCACTGTCGCCGTAGTTCGTCGCTGCAGCTGCCAGCATTGACCTCTGCTGTTTGCAAAAGCATCATCACCCTCATCGCCTACCATGTTGCGAATGCCCATTTTCTCCGTGCTTCCATTCTCCTTGCCTACTATGTGCTTCCATTCTCCTTGCCTACTATGTGCTTCCATTCTCCTTGCCTACTATGTGCTTCCATTCTCCTTGCCTACTATGTGCTTCCATTCCATTCTCTTTCTTCTCTTTCCCTCTCTGCAGGGGCAGAAGAGCGGAGAGGTTCTGGAGTGCAATGTGGAGTACGCCGTCAGTTTGGACGGCCTTGCTGTGGGATGGGGCATCGGCAACAAGAAACCAAACCCCGAGGCGTGCTGCCAGGCGTGCAGGTGCATCGGTGGTGTGGTGAGGCTTGCTGCCAGGCATGCAGGTGCGTCGGTGGTGTGGTGAGGCGTGCTGCCAGGCGTGCAGGTACGTCGGTGGTGTGGTGAGGCGTGCTGCCAGGCGTGCAGGTACGACGGTGGTGTGGCTTCGAAAACACTGCGAATTCATTTTGGAAAACGTCCCAAAATCATTTTTCCTGCTGTGGGCAACAATAGGCAAAGCCCCGAGGCGTGTGGGTAAGTCGATGGCGTGCGTGGCTTTGCAACAGTCCATTGTCTCAATCAACACCCCAATCAGAAATCACGTCGGAGTCGGAATAGAACATAACGTAACATGTACATGTATGTACACATGCATGCATGCCTATGCTTCTCTTGACCTGGTACAACCCCTCCCCTCCTCTCGCCCTCCCACCAGGAGAAGATTGCCAGTGCACAGAATTGATGGTCTAGACCCTCCCCTCACTCAGTCTCCCAAAATGTCTAAGTAAAAAAATACCCTCCCCTCACTCAGTCTCCCAAAGTAAAAAATTACGCTCCCCTCACTCAGTCTCCCAAAGTAAAAAATTACTATCTCCTCACTCAGTCTCCCAAAGTAAAAAATTACTCTCTCCTCACTCAGTCTCCCAAAGTAAAAAATTACTCTCCCCTCACTCAGTCTCCCTTCTTCCGGAAAGAGCAGCCCGTGCTTGCGTGCGCTTCTCATACTCGGCCGGCGGGAGGAGCAGGTCAGTGTCGACTCGTCTGCGAGATAACCATGGTGGCAAATTTTGTGTCGGCTCGAAAAAGAAGGGAGGGGAGACGGACTGGGACCTGCACGCCTACGGCCCAGTATCACCGCAAGGCCTCGCGCAAACGGAGAGGATAAGTATACGAAGGGGCAACTTTCAGCGCTAAGTAGTGAGCACAAAAATGCTCCGATGAGAAGGGGATAGCGAGGAAGAAGGAGCTACGCGCCAGGTGCCTTTCAGCCCTGAGCGAGCGAGCGGATGGACGATGTCGGTAAGCGTGAACATTGCCGATGTGGGTAAGCGTGAACATTGACAATGTGAGTACGCTTACACATTGACGATGCGGGTAATCGTGCACATTGACGATGTGGGTAATCGTGCACATTGACAATGTGGGTAAGCGTGCACATTGACGATGCGGGTAAGCGTACACATTGACGATGTGGGTAAGCGTGCACATTAACAATGTGGGTAAGCGTGCACATTGACGATGTGGGTAAGCGTACACATTGACAATGTGGGTAAGCGTG